>ONZK01000715.1:42015-64148 GCA_900322385.1 Pharnaceum exiguum
GGGGGGGGGGGGGGGGGGGGGGGGGACTTCTCTTATATGTTCTTTAGGTTTTTGAAGTTTCTATGCGAGATGTTTAATGGTGTCAATGCATGTGTTAAGGTTTCCCTTATTGTTTAGCTATAAAGAGGTGATAATGATGAGATTCAATCATTCTAGGACAAAAGATCGATTGCAATGGAGATTTGTGCAGATGTCTAGTAAATGATCGGGAGTCTTGTGCACGAGAAATAACGAACTAGGAGTGAGTTTGACAGTGTAGCTTAATAGCAAAAGATGTAGGTTTGGAGTTATAATAGATGTAGTGTAATAGGACATGATTAGCTTCAACAGTGACGTAAATCTTTACGGCTGTTCAACTGAATGAGAGATTGTGGAGAGGGGTGTGCAAAAGTGAAGGTTTTTGTAGAGTTATGATGACGAGGTGGTGGTGGGGCATTTGGAGATGAGCCTTCAATTTCTTTTTAGACACTGAGTAGCCTTCAAGGTAAGTTGAGGTATAAATTAAATATCTAGAGTTATGTGATTTGGATAAATTTTACTTGGAGAATGATCCTCATAAGCAACCATCTCCAGTTCTTTTTGACTTTGTGGACTGGGAAAAAGGTTTTACAAAGTGTCACATTAAGTGACATAAGTGAAGATAAAATGGTTTTGTGTATGTCTTTCTACTCAAGCATGAATTCGTTGAGGCCCCCAATATTATACCGATGTGATTTGACATTCTCTTTTCAGTGTCTAATGAGCTATTCTTTTTATCCCCTCCCATAAGTGACCAAAATGCTGCAATCAACTTTGCTTCTCTGTTTTGTCGTAGAACTGAAAGTGGGACTGTTCTTAGTTGTGGACAGCATGTCATTTGGATGATCAGGGTATTTCTCCTTGATCAAACTACAAACTTTTACGTTTTTCCAACGTACGGCACAATGAAAATTGTGTCCTTAGTCCCTCTAGGCGTCTTATGATAGTTCTTAAAAGCTCATAGATTGTGTTTCAACTTCATTCTGCGTGTATATTGCATCATGGTAGAACTGTCATTGGCCAATGTGGTCAATTGGTAGGAGTAATACCCATAAACCCTTTAGATGAATCCAGTTCGTTCAGATGCCAACTGGTTGTGAATCATTTTTTTTTTTTAGATAACATGGGTATCTAGGCTTTGCCTAACTAATCCCATGGGCCCTGAAGTTAACGACCGGTAAAACCTCCAGTAACCCTGAGGGGACTCGACCAACTGGTTGTGAATCATGATGGACTAATGCTGCTTGTTCCCTGTTGGGATCTTCTGGCTGTATATATGTGTTTATGCTCTGACTTTACTAGTTTTTATTTTCTTCTTTTGAACTTCTCCTTCGTCTTCTTCTTTTTTATTTACTTTTCCCTCAGTGTTTTTATGGATTGATTTTAGCTGATGAGCTTTCTATCAATGTTTCTTTCTTCTCGTGTGTGTGTGTGTGTGACATGACTTGTAGGAATGAGGGTTGGAGAAGCATATCCTTCTGGTATGCCACATTGATCAGCGCTAACACTAGTCAGTCCCTTATGTTTTGATCCTTTTTTTTCCCAAAGCTAACACCAGTAGTTCCCAAAGACCAGCTGAGTTTGGCAAATTTTTCTTGCTTGAACATGATTTGGAGAATGTTGAAACAGGCTGCATCCATGCATTAATGAAAGATGGTTAACTTCCACTAGCTTTTGAGTACACTCTTGCTCAGTCTGCAAATATTTGTTTGCTCAGTCTACAAATATATGGTATCTCCTTTCACCATGGTACCAGTGTGGTGTGTTTGGTCGGGAAGAAGTGCTTATCTATTTTTGTTTTGTTTAAGATGAAGAGGGCATATTAGTGTACCATCCCAGGATAAGTTTGTAGATCATCAAGGTTATTGATATTTTGGGTTTGGGAGTCCGGTGTGAGATAATTTAGCTTCGCAAAAGAAAAGGCTCCTAGGTTTCTGGCAACGCTAGAGTGATAACGACCCTGCAGCTACGGTTTTTGTCAATTGAAAAACTGAAAAATTTGTCGAAAACGACCCTTTCTGTTGTGTTGATTGTAAAACTGCGGGAAGACAATACTTTGATGCACCGATGCATTTAGGGCCAATCTCAGAAACATGCTCCTTGTTCTTTTTAAAACAAGGGAAATGTTGCGTACATACTGACCCCCTAGCACCCGCATTGAATGGGGATTACACTAGGTTGATGTTAATGTTTTTGTTATTGTTGTACAACCTATTATACTTGGTAGTTCGAACTGTCCTGTGTTGGCTGTTTGCTTTCCGTAAAACTCAAGTTCTCTTTTAAATCACATTCAGCCTCCTGATTTTGTTGTTAAACTGTGGCAGTATCCAATGGCCATGTCAAACGTCCAATGGACGACGATATCCAATCAAATGTTCTTGAAGTCGTGGGGACGAATGTACAGTCAACATATATCACATGTCCTGCTGATCCAGCTGCAACACTTGGGATTAAACTGCCTTTCTTGGTTATGATTGTCAAGAATCTTAAGAAATACTTCACATTCGAGATTCAAATCCTGGACGACAAGAATGTGAGGCGACGTTTTCGCGCTTCAAATTATCAAGTCTGTAAGTCTGCCAAATTAGTTGATCAGTTATTTTTTTGTTTAAGATTGTTTTGAAAATGTATGTTCTTGTAGTTGTGTATTCTGATGAAGCTAATGGATCCTCTTTTCGAGAACCGCTCATTAATTGTCAGTTTATCACCACTTTATGCTTTAAGGTTATTCATGCAGGCGCTTCCATCATTATCTTTGAGAATGGGGAATTAGGAAGTGGAGTTTTCATCTTTGCTAGAAAGTCTTTAACTAGTTGTCCACTTCCCCATTCTCGTTGCTCAAAGAATTTGCACAGCTGGCTGACAGTTTATATGTCTTACTCTTCTAAATTAGAGTGAATGGCTCCACAAAGGACCTATGGTGTTCCTTTTTTTTTTTTGGAAAATCTGGCTGCTGGGAATGTGAATTCCTTGGGATATATGCTGTCCTTCATATGTCCCATATTCCTCTTTTGGTCATTTCTTCTACTTGAGTACAATATGCACTAGGACCAATGAATTGAGGAAAGGTGACAAATATTTTTATGTCCATTGGATGGGGGTAGTATATGTTAATGTCAGAATGTAAAAGTGACAATAAAGAATTAGGAAGAAATGGGACGGCCCAAAACTGAAATTAGGTTATTAGGAAGATTTTTTTTGGATATATGGGAATAAATTTGGTATTCTCTTTTTGGCATATTTTAGGTTTTGATGTGTTATATGAGCAATTGAAGTCACTGTGTACAATTGGTATTGGGAGACTTTAGGGCCGGGGGTTTCCTTGTTGCTTTGACCATGTTGTTTCACTTTATAAGAGAAAACATCTGTAGGCGGTAGTTATCTCTTCACTTCCATAGGAGGGATAAGGAGAAGATGGGTGCTTTGGCAAAACGCATTGATGGAAGTACTTTGGAGTATTTGGCTTTAACGGAATGCAAGAGTTCTTCCTTCTTTCCATGAGAGCTTTTGTAGGCCAACCTTTGACTATTTTTGCAAAGGATTTGGTCTAGCTTGTAATTGTTCAAAAACAAAATAAAATTACTGATCTATAAAAATCATTTTACTTCCATAGTATTATGACAATTCTTTCAAGGATTAATTATCTATTTGACTTGGCAGGCTGTGACTCGGGTGAAGCCATATATATGCACCATGCCTCTAAAGTTGGATGACGGATGGAACCAAATCCAGTTGAATCTAGCCGATTTGACCAAGCGAGCATATGGAACCAACTATGTGGAGACTCTGCGTGTTCAGGTCCATGCCAATTGTCGGCTTAGACGAATTTACTTTTCGGACCGCCTCTACTCAGAGGAAGAGCTGCCCCCAGAATTTAAGCTGTACCTTCCAATGCAGGCAAGTTCACTGATTCATATTATTTTAAGTTTTGAACTTTGTTTCACCACTAGTTCACGATACTAAGTACTGGTAAATATTTGCAGAAACCATGATCGACCATACAGGAGGCCAGACAGTGTGTTAGCATATGAACCTGGGCGTGACAGAAGTTCTATTATCTACTGGTCTTCCATAGGGTTTTATGTTGCTGTGTTGTAATGCCATGTGCAGTTTCCTTTGAGCACCCGGTAGGAGACTGCGAGTTTAGCATGTATGTGAGTCCACAGTGAAGTGTGTTTGGAAATCAAGCATGATATCGTTTGTGCAATCAACTTAACTTTTGTCAGAGTGCAGCCATACTGTGAGTTGTGAACTTGTGATATGTAGTTTCCCCCAAATTTAGTTGTGAATCCTAATTCTGAATCTGTTTCATCTATGTTAGATGTTAGATCTTCTGGGAAGATTGTTGATACTCTTAAACAGTGTTACTGTTGGATATTGGCAGAAATCTGAACTTCATGTCTAGTGCATCTAAACTTTCCATGACAAGAGGGATGTGAAGAAACTGTTTCAGACACTGTGCTTTGAGGTGAATGAAACAGTGTCCGAACGAGAGTCTTGAGGATAAATAACTAACAAGTCATGCCCTGAAGTACAAAAGTGCTACAATTCTGCGTTTTTACTTCTGTAACCATCTTCCAAGTTATATTTGGCTATCTACTTTTGTTCGTAAAAAAAGAAGCTATGTTCAGATTGAAAGATTAATCAAGCGAAGGCATCAGAAAAGTATATTTCAATATGACAGTTTAAGGACTCACTGTAGTTCATAGTGGTCTTGGATATTCTGTGACAAACCAAGTAGGTCATATGAAGTTTGGTTGCCAAATTTGTCGAGACGAAAGTACTTCGTATATGACTATCTGTTTTGTCTTGGCACAACCAAACATTTACACCGAACAATGTACAACCATAGCAGTACAAGAAAAAGAAAAAAACAATCCTTATGGATGATGCATAATTGCATATTGCTTCAAGGCTCGAATCTAAGGACTTATCTACCTGTCAGCAATTGGTACGATAACCTGTGAGGCTGTCAGACTGTGTCCTGTCCCTGTACCGATGACCATAAACACTGCATATCCTTGACCTGCTAGTAGATATCAGTTATCACCACTTGTTGAGAGCTGATAAACCGCTTTTGCAGTTTAATTTGCTAGCGTAACTCTGCATGATCTTGTGGGGACAACTTAACCGGCTACCTCAGGGTCTACAGGTATAGGCGCCGCCTTTGTTCTCAGTCACATCTGACTCTCATACCTCTGTGGGCCCCTACCCCATGCTTACTTCTTACTGAAGCGTAATAATAGTTGCATGATCTCTTAGATTTCAGCAGCACAATTGTAAACAAATTAACGAACTAGGATGCACGTAAATAAAAAAATATTTATGACTGTCCTAGGTTTCACTGCATGTAACACGTGTACCTATATCCTACATACTAGGATACACGTGTCAATACACCATCACTCGGCACGTTCAGTTGTTATCAACGTGGTCTGCGTTAATTTTACTAGATATGGTCCCACAACATTATCGTACCATTTACCGGCATAACATAATAAAATGAAAGCCCAAAAAAAGGATAGATTAATTATTAACGGCAAGTCTTCCGTGTACCCGGTGTATAGGTGTATAGGTACATCGGATGCTACGTCAGCATTTTTTTAAAAAATTAACATGAATGATTAGTAGGTCTTTTTATATGACTAATGATTAGTGCGTATTTTTATATGACTAATGACTAGTGCGTATTTTTATATGACTAATGACTAGTGCGTATTTTTATATGACTAGTGAAATCTTTTATATGACTAATGTCTCCGAACTACCGCTTGACTTTTAGCCACTCATTTTTTTTCCTTTTTACTTTTAATAAAAAAGTAGTGCCACCTAGACAGGTGTACTCATGCACATGCTGTAGGCTAGACTAGGAGAATTATTAATGAGACCGAATAATAGGGCTTATCATGTGCCCAAGAGATTTTTATGTAGTAGTCGAGGTTTTATTATATAATAGTTGAAGGTTTATTAATTCAGTCCCATAATAAAACATGTTCACCCAATTTTTTGTGTTAGTCACTCGTTCGTTGAATCACGAGACTAAACAAGTATTGATCGTCCAAGAGAGGAATTAGAGACACCCCACAATACTCCACGTGGACCACCAAGTATCAATATCCTACCAATTTGGTGGGATCCCCCAAGAGTACACGTGGACCAATGAGAAATGAAATTTAGATGGGGTTAAACTACAGCCAAGAGATTTCATTCGTGTTTTGAGAGCCACAAGACTTAAAATAAGTAGAGTTTGCAAGTGCTTTGTTCATGTCTGTTGCCTCTCTCTATACACATTTTTGGTCTAAATTCTAAAACCTTCACTTAAGCTTAGCTTCTTGTCCTCTTTTAGCTAGCTAGCGTCAAGCATTATTATTATTAATCATCTTATCTTCTATATATATACCTTAAGTTTCGGGTTCATTGGTTTGTGACGTTTGTAGAATTTTACGTACAGTATTTTCTCCTACAGAAATAAAATATTCACAAAAAGCCTTGTCTTCAAAAGTGTTGCAGTTTAATATTTGTTGCTTGAAATCAGTTTCTAGAACTGGGTTTTGCTTGTAGCACCGAGATTTCATCTGGGTCATTTTGCAAATTTGAGCTGCTGCTGATAGTGGTCATCTGCTGAATAAGGTGTGTTTCCTCTGAATTAGTTCATTTTTGTTTTTTATATTACTTTAATTTGCTTGGCTTGATTTAGTTAGTGTATTGTGAAGTAGATTTGGTATGATGATGTGAAATCTGAATATATGCTTTAGTTATAGTTTAGATAAGGTGGCTTTTATGTAGACTAATAATCTGATATAAACCCAAATATAGTAGCTCTAGGATGTTCTCATTTCCTGTAGATAAAAGTAATTTACTTGGTTAGTTAATAGATTCAGGGAAACTAGTCTTGGAAAGTGAAAAACCCCAAACAGGAAAAGGAAAAAGAAAGTTCTTTTACTTATTTAGGAAAGTATATTTGTAGTAAGTCAGATTTAGTCACATGAGTAGGTGGTAAGTGGTAAACATAAGAATTTGGCACATGCTTGTGTAACTTCTACAAAGACAGTGTCTTTCTGCTGTAAGTTGAGTGTCCTATATTTATGTTGATGATCTGAATGTTGGTTATGTGATTTACATGACCATATTTGTGACCTTGTTATTTTTCCAGAGTATATCATGGATTGGTATTTTGGACATGATGGCGGCGATCTTGTGGTTCCGAAAGATCAGGAGTACTTTGATAGACTTCCATCCCCTGATAGTTGGTCACGGTGGGGAAGTTGTGGATATGGAAACTTTGGATGGTCAAATAACTTCAATGGTGATAAAGTGGGAGAGTATTCTATTGGATCGTCGGAGAATTCTCCCCGAAAGATTCCTGCTGCTCGTGGTGGCCTTGATTTCAACTACAACAGCCTGAGCAACTGTACTGATTCAATGGATGACATATTCTTGTACAGTGTAACTTCTTGTGTTTAGCATACGTGTTTTGATGCATGTAGGATATCATGTAGTAGCTTATTTCATGTGCTTTATCATGACATGATTTGATCTTAAATTTGATGTCCTAAATATCAGAGTTGAGACCAATTCCATGCTGCTTGGACTTCCATACCCGTGTTCGGACTCTGCTGTTCAATCTGGTGCTATAACAATATTAGTAGTATATTTTGCACTGAATTGAATCGCATCCAAATTGTATGGTTGTCCAAGTAAAACTAGTCCCTAGTCTTTCAGATCCTCTTTTTGATGATACTTCTTGATGTTCTAACTTGCTTGATTTATCCCTTATAGGAGTTCATTGCTCCAAGATGATGCTGCTGGATTTGTCAATAATCGTGCCATGTCTGTTGACTGCTTCAGAGCTCCTTACTCTCCGTCAGCTGTATCTGACCATAACTATGTTAGTGTCTCCAATCTTAGTCATGGAAACAGCTCGGAGCAAAGTACTGGACCTTCTGGACAGGTGAGATTGCAGCCTTATCAAGAATTGCCTTAAGTTTTCTGGTGTTTGTTTTACATAGGTTTTCTTATTAGACAACTATTTAACCTGTGGAGCAACATAGCACTATATGTGTTTGCTGATTATATTAGAACGCAGGTGTGAAGTCTTATCTATCTTCGTCATAAACAATATTGTTGCCAGGTTTTACATGCATAGGTTACAAAATCTGTCCTCATTTAATGACTTGAATGTTGTGATGTGGTTACTTGAGCACTGTTGACTGCCTCTTTTGTTCCAGCACAGTATATCCTAAATTGATTCCTGTACTGCTAGCAAAATGCTGTAAGAAAAACGATGAGCAGCAATTCGCGTCAGTAGCCCGCTTAATTTTCGTTGGTCTGTCACATCTTTCTGTAGTTTGTAGTGTGATGATGAGTCTAGTGAAGATCAAAGTAACGAAAATCACATCACTAGCAAAGATTCATGGTGTTTAAATAACTGTAGTTTATTGCCCCAAATTTTTTTTGCTGCAGATTACTGATTGAACTTCTTTTCAAGGTACTGGAGAGCAATTACGAGATGGCTTGGGATCAAGAGGGTGATATTGGATCAATGGACGAAGATTCCTCAATTGAAGAATCTGTCCTGACAGGCCTTGAATCAGTCCTGTGCCAGGTGTGCTATATTTTTGAAAAATAAAACATAACCCAGCTGACTAATATCATACAGTGGTCTTTTAATGAACAGTTCAATCTTCTTTTGCGTAGATGAATGATAGTACTAGACTCTGCTTCCGGGATTCCTTGTACCGCCTTGCTCAGAGCTCGAAGCAGCACATGTCAACGGAGGTTCCTCCAGAAGGCCTTACCTTGGACAAGCTTGCTTTTTTGGAGTCTGACGACCAACAGAGAAGGTACGTACATATATTTTCCACGATATGATAAATATCATCATTCGCCTACTCAATCTGTCTTGATGTTGCAACAATTCCTCATGAGTCGCATGTTATAGGAAGACACTTGACCAATGGATAGTAAGCTTGCTTAATCACCATCAGCTGTGTTTAGCTGCTCAATATAGTAGTTCTAACAGTATACTGTCACTTTTTTTTCCTATATCAAGAGTCGTTTATTTAAAGCTGTATGCCTATGAATCCTTCATGCGCCCCAACACTAAATTTAACGGGGCTCAGAGTAGAAATTTGGTGATAGTGAAACAGAAAGAGTATGCCATATTTGGTGGAAGGAAGGGAAAAGGGGGCCAGTGAAACTGATACCTTTAGATGGGAGACATCTTGATCATGATGTTTTCACTAAACTTTACTTTTTTGCTATGTTGTCCTGACTTGAAAGATGATGCCTGTTTCGTGGTTCTGTCCTTTCAAGACATACTGGCTCTTTTCTGGACATCATATTCTATTGTTAGCAAATCCAGTTCTGACTTGAAATCTCAATCTGCAGGTCTGTAAAAACTGGGAAAAGCGAATCAGAAACCAATAGTATCGACAGAGCGGTGGCGAACCTTATGTTTGAAAAGGTTGACAGAAACGTGAGAGATATTCTACCAGCCATCTCGGAAAAATATGAGCAGGGGCATATGTCCCTTTCTGGTATAGAAGCATGCAACTACGGTTCAAATCAGGCTGAGACATTCTTCCCCTCGAGACAGTTGGAATTAGTAGCTGATTCTGAAGTCCCGAAGTTCAGCCAACAAAATTAATGGTTATCCATGATGGCTGCTGAAGATTACTTTACGAAGATCCTTAGTAGGGCTGATGACTTGGATGTATATATTTCTCTTATCTATAGCATTTTGCAGGTGCAAGTACGTTGCATTTGCGGAAGTTTTGATTGCCTTTTAGCATTTGAGGTTATCAAATAATTGATGAGGGGAACGGCGAGTTTTTTTCTGGCCGAGTAATAGTTAAGTTCTGTATATGTAGGTGCACGAAGTGTGTTACGTTTGATTTGATCTTAATAGGATGCCTCGTGTATATGTTGAGTTTCTTGAAATACGAAGTTACAACCTTTCTGTGTTCATCAATATTCAACAGCCTATGCATCTTTCCTCAAAACTGCGCTTGTAGCTTAATAAGGGTAGCGCATCACCATTGGCAGGCCACAGCTAGTGAACAAATAAAGAATGGCTGACGCTGGCTCGCAGCCGTTCAGTTACCTTGTGTGAACTTCATCCCTGATCCCTTGATCTCTCTAACTAGGAATGAATGCACAACGAGGGACGGACCGAGTTCGCAACCTAGTGAGTAAGCAAATATTTGTTTCTTTTTTGTCAGTCTGCCGTGCCTCTAGTGGAGAAGATCCACTGACATCGAGCAGCAGTGGTTTGCGAGGGAAACGTAGTGAAATCCTCTGATTGTGGTTAAGCGGTCACCTAAGAGGCAAAGAAACATATATCAGTCGAGTGTTGTATAATGTATGGATGTGATTATGTGAACAAATAGCTTCTAAGGGGCTGTTCTTATGATTGAAATTTACAACTGGATATGAAGCTTGTGAGGTTCACTGGGTTTTTTGCATTGTCCAAAGTTCAAACAGTTGCAAATTGTAAACCAGGTCTCCAGGGAAGGAAGTTGTACTTTATAGAAGGTTTCCAGTACCTAAAGTTATGTTTGGAGATTGAAACTTTGGAAGTTGGAGATAGATAGAACTTCGAAGCTAAGAGCGTGAAGCACTGTTGTCTTGCTGTTTTCAGTGTTTCTTGGCTTCTTGCTAAGCGATAAGGTAATGGTTTTCATTGAAGTGCAAAGACAGAAGTTTCTCCTTTTGAACTTTAATATAGAAAAAACAATCATTTTTCAATTACTACTTAAGATACTGTTGAGCAGTATAAGGCAACAAGCACAATCTGGCATCTAGCTCAGCCAGATTTATGGAGCCTTACCACCCAACCTTCAAATATGGTGTCATAACTTGAAGCTCAATACATTGTGAAACAGCTTTCTCCAACACTTTAACAACTGAAACACTTCCACAACAATAACAAACCCCATATTCCCTCGAGTTATACCAGCAATCAGCATTGGGATTTGGGACATGAAAGATGATACTGACACCGCAACTGGCCATCTGAGAACTGTAGGATATCCACACAATCCGAAGTGATCCACACTCCAAAATGAAATGTCAGACAATGAAATACTCCATTGCTGAGAGCAACTATCATACTTGAAACAGTTAGAAAGCAATGGGGTATATATAAGTTTATTACCCATTCAGATGTACAGTGCTGCAGGGAACATTTCTGCGTCTCTCTAGCAGAATCTATACTTATGAATTGAATATTCAGAATTAGGAAGAGTATTTGTCACAAACTCACAGTACACACCTAGAGCAATACACCACCATTTGAAATGAAATGGATTTAATTTCAAGGCCTCGAATATTGAGACACTCAATTTGAACTTTATACTAGTATAGGAACGTAACTTGTTGAAATGCAATAGACTTCCAGGAATTCCATGACAGTTGAAATAGTAGCATCTGGCTTTTAAAATTCAACTTAGCGTAGGGAAGAAATTTCCATTCCCCAGTTTCCGAAAACAAACATATATATTGCAAATGATTGACAATATGAAATATAGATGCACCAAATCTGAATTTTATCCATATACACAGACACAGTACTGTTATATTCTATATCAGCATATGTACTAGGAAACAAATCATCAAGGTGAAGCCCTTCAACAAGAGGGTAAGGGTAGGACTTTCCAACAACTACATATGCAAGCTAACAATAGACACTGCTATTCACAAGTTTCTTATAGATGACATAACAGTTTCGACAGTAAAACTGTAATACTTGGTACTTGACAATCTAACTACACTGTTCCTGTTTCCCAGAATCATAAACTTGTTGCAATTCGGTTTAACTGACAGATTGATGAGTTTGCTTTAGACCATGTCAAAGTCAGTCAGACACAAGTCTTTGATTCTGACACTTGTTTCCTATTGATGCCAGTAACTACTAATCATCACTTTGAGCATCTGATGGAGATACTGATTGATGGGCAGATTCAGCATTTGTTGGAGATTCAGTAGTATCCTCTTCATGTAAGTAATATTCTGCACCACCTGATGGAGATCCTGTAGTATTCCCTCCTTGATAATTAAACTGAATCTCAGGTGTGTGGGGCTCATCCTCATCTTGATCAACTGGTTGATCCTCAGGTACTTGGGGCTCATCACCATCTTGAACAGCAGGTTGTTCCTCAGGTGCTTGGGCCTCATCTATATCTTGATCAGCAGGTTGGTCCTCAGGTGCTTGGGCCTCATCCATATCTTGGTCAGCAGGTTGATCCTCAGGTGCTAGGGCCTCGACCCCTTCTTGATTACCTGGTTGGTCTTCTGGAGCATGGGTCTCATCCCCTTCTTGATTAACTGGGGGATCTTCAGGTGCAAGGACCTCATCCACTGCTATGCCGACACCACCGGCTTCTTGGATATTGAGATTCTGTGGCTGGTTCATTTGCGCTGTTGGTGTGATCCACTCGTCATCTTCCAAAATATAACGAAGAAGACCCTCCTCCTCAATGGATGGATATTCTTCTGCATCAGGATCTCCAGCTGTGTCTTCTGATTCTTTGGTTCCAGATGGTTCACCTTTTTCCAATTGTGGGAATGGACCAGGAGAGGGCTCACCATCTACCATTGGCCGGAACGGACTACCTAGAAGCACATTAGAACAAACTTTGATTAGGAATTTTTTATTTCACATTTAAGAGAATATGTCACAGCTTAAGAAGAACTGGAAGTAAAACATCAAACAACTTTACTACCATGATGAGTCCTTGCCAGGAGCTCGTTATACTCATTCACTTGAGCTATGCATTCTGCAGAAAGACGGAAAAGATCTCACTTGGGGAGAAACACAGAATAAAAGAGAATTAAGCTAAAAGCACTTTCAAAGTTTTTCCGTATAGCTAAAGCAACTAACCATCTATTGGATCTTTTATCAATTTGTATCCTTTGAGTGCCAAGAAAATAGCAGTAGCTCCAAGAACATGCGGCTCATATTGCACGTTAACAGATGTACGCAACCTGCATTTATCCACTGTCAACTCTCAATAAACATTTGAAAAATCCTTGGAGAAGCGCTTAAGGCTTTTAACTTACCCATCTACGAGAAATTTCGTACCAAGTTTTGACATGGCTCGGTTGTCAGTATATGGAAGTCTAAGTTTCTCAATGGATTCTCTCAAAATGTCTTGTGGAAGAGGGAATTCCGTCTCAAATTTAAGACCTGAAAGCAATTCATACTCAGCGTCCAACATGCGGGCCTCGACCCGCTGCAAGTCTTTTTCCTGATCGAGAGAACACATCAGAATAATTACGTCATAGCAGAACAAAACTTGAAAGAGCTTCAATTTAGGAAAATCAGTGACTTTACATACAAGGGTGAAATGTTGGCAAACTAAGATGTCTATCCTAGACTAGATTGTAATATTCTTTGCTGCTAAATGAAGTGGTGGGTTTTGTGCCTTTTCTAAGCAATATTTCTCTTCTGGTGCAGATTTTTGGACGGCCTTTTTAATTCTTTATTTTTTATTTTTGGAAAACAACTGTAACAAAGTCTACAGAGTACATAATGCATCAATCATCACTAAGAGAAAGATTACCTTTAGAAAATATCGCGGGAGTTTTTCAGGTCTACGGTGAAAGAGTACAGTGAGAGCTCTCTCGACAATTACACCTTTTGCTGGTTTGATTTCTTGTTCGTCCGTAGACTTTCCAGCAAGAAACAGGCAAGCTAGTGCAATATACTACAGAGAAACTCCAGAAGATTTAGATCAGACGCAAGGGGTTTTCACAACACTAAAGGCAGTATCGCTGCAAACATTCTCAGGAAGAATAACTCTAATAGCTACAGGATAACATTTTAAGAAGCCACATACCGCAGCATTATAGTTTTCATCTGCAAGTGATCGATTGAGATAGAAGCGCTGGAAGTAGATCATCGCTGTAGGAAAGACACTTGGATGTCTGTATGGGACAACATACAATTGTCACTGTTGAGAAGAAAAAGTGGCCAACAGACCACCAACAGTAGAAAATACACAGGACCTCATTCTTTCATGCCAACTGGTTGATTTGTGAAGAAGTAGACTAGTGATGGTTATTAATATGTTTTTCATTTTCTTGCCTGTTGCCTCTATATGATGGAAAATATATAAGATGACATCAGTGCCATGATTCCTCATCAGTCCGCAGAAGATAAAAGAAAAAAGAAACCCAACGCAAGCTAATATCATAATACTTCAATCAAATTTTATCACTGCTAAATCAGACACATGCATTGGAGGACTTATAAAATGTGTGTGGAATAGTGCAACTGTGTCAACCCCTTACAAGATTCCTGAACATTTGAGTCTATGATATCTAGTTTGTCCTGTCTCATTGGTTCTCCTGATCTCTGACTCTTGGTTATATTTGGCATTGCAAGTAGATTAATATCCAAAGTTTCAAAGAGTCCCCACAAGAAATGTTTGCATATATACAAACACACTAAAAGGCACAAATATGACAATCTAGGAAACACTAATACTCTCAAATATCCCAAGCAGTTAACTACGATATACATATACGTATACTCACAGTCTTAGCTGAGTAGCCACTGCATCAAGGAGAGTGGCGACACACCACCGAACATGGTTCTCATATTCCAAGCTTATCCCGTCTCGCCTCGATGGAGAATCCTCTTCAATCTCCTGCTTACTTTTATACTTTCCCGGGTCTGCCATATTTCCCTGAGTGATTTCAGAAATCAAACGTTTATTCAATTTCATACAGTTGGGTATGTCCATTCACAGAAGTTCACATTCTTAGTCTACAACCGCATAACAATCAAACGTTTTCGACTATCTAATTCAGTGACATGCATATACAAGAAAGATTCAGATTATTATCTTTGAGTTACCACCATCACAAAATCCTACTGTTAACAAGAACATTTGTAGGTTGTACTTATGCATAGACCATAGTAAATCACTCTACAAATAACTGAATGTTACGTACATCAATGTTCAAGAAAATAATTAAATAAATCTAAAAACCATGAATTGAACCAAATAATCTCAATCTGTCAAAGATTAGTTTTATGCAAATGAAATTAACATATTCCTCACAATAAATTCATTGATACAAAAAAAAAGAGGACTTTAATAATGAATATAATGAACACTGAAAACTAAAATTCTTTACAACATGCCATTTTCACTGATTAGAAATTATTGTATTTACCACGTACTATAACTATATACACCTAAATAAACTTATGTTAAGTTTCTTGGTAACATTCATAAGTATACAGAAGTCATTAATCAGGCATCATCATCATCAAGAAAGCTATGACATAATGAAATGAAAAAGAAAAAGAAAAGAAAATTCGACTGAAGAACAGAGTATGAACACTAACCAAGTTGCAGAGATTTCAGTTTAAGAGATTTTAATGAGTCTTTACGGTCAATGATCACCTGCAAAACAACAACAAGTGAAATTTTCGTTAGAAACTATCTGAACTTTGAAGGAGAAAGGGAAAATAGTTTGTTTGTTTGAGGTGAAGATGGTCAAGAACCTTAGAAATTTCAGAGGGAGAACAGGAAAGAGTTAATGAAATGAGTGTAGAAATATGATGGTGAAAGTAAGTATGGTTACGTGATGTTGGTTTATATATGTAGTTGGATGGAGATTTATAGGAAGAGGAGAGAGAGTGGAGTGGAAGGATATGATGAATGAAGAGAGGAAAACAGAGAGATGGTTTTTGTTTTATAAGAGTTGGTTAGTCAGTTCGTTGGTTTGTTAGTTGGAAGGGAATTTTGGCGCGAGAGTGTGAAGTCAACTACAGTCTACGGTTATACTGCAACGACAGGACCGGTCAGACCGGGGTTTTCTTCTCTTTTGGAGGAAAATAAAAAGATTTTTGGTTTGAATAATTCACAAAATATAGCTTCTTAAAGATAAAAAAACAAAATTGATTGTTTTGTCTCAAAACAAAAACACAAAATATTGTGTAGAACAGGTTCATACATGCTTGCAAGAAAAATGTAGTAGAGAAAAAATGTCACTAGATCTCCATTAAGCGCTCGAGCCACCTTGGTGGCGGGTGGTGCATTGGCATCATCATATGCCATCTGAGAAAAAATTAAAAAGAAAAAAAACACCCATTGAAGAGTAGATAAAGCTAAGTCACCATTTCAAGCTCTTGAGCCATCAAAATGCAAGGGTCACACCAAGTTGCATAAAAACCAATTACTATAGGCACTCTCCTTGCCCCTTCACTATAAATCCTGCACTTCCTTTGCTGACAACTTTTTCTGCACCAAAAAAAAAACACACATTATATAAGCAACCAATGAAAAAAGAAAAATGGGATATTTTCCCTTTAAAAATGCCTGAAAATGCAAAAGTGTAATTCTGAAATTGAGAAAAAAAAAACAGTAAATATTAAAATTTTACAACAACATAATAATTTCCTAGATATTTGCCAAAGGGGGTGAGCAGAGGGACTTCTTAAGAGGTAACAATGTGGGTTTTGTATGAAAAGAAGGGAAGGTTAAGGCTTGGTGATGTTTGTGGGGTTTTAGTGACGACTGACGAGGGAGGTGTGAGAGAGTGATCGGTCTTGGGCTCTTAGCATGTGGGAAGAAATTTGGAGCAGCTGTAGTTGTGCCTTGTGCTGCTAAGTGCTACGGAGTATATAAGTTGCATAGAAACTGCATTACCTTTTACCAAGGGAGAGACCGAGAGAAGGGGGAAAAAAGAAAGTATGAACAGGGCATACGCATTTGAGAAAGAGATTGTCAATTCTGAAGTGAAAGCTTGCATGACTGGTGCTCAGCACAGTATACAAAGCATAATCACAAACATGAATCTGAAAATACCAACTTTGGTTCCAATAATACCACATCAAAATTACACCTACAAACAGAAGAGATACCAGGCTAATTGTTTCCCTGCATATTCTGCTTTGATCGTACAAGAGCCTCTAATTAAAAAAACTGATTCAAAAAAGTGAAAGCACCTCATAGACCTTCATCAATTAATTTTTGGCCCTAACAGAATTATTTTCCTTAATCCTTGCTCGGTTGTCCAGCTTCACAAAGCGTTTAAGATCTTCAAAGGAAAGTTCCTCAGCTTCTTTCCTTTGCAGTTCACTCAGGGCCGGGCGTTTACGGAGCAGGTCCCACAGCCATTCAGGGTACTCAGAGTCTGGTTGTATCTTGGGATCTGTGCCTGTCTTGAGAATATTGGCCCCCACAACTGTAGTAGTTTTGACTTCCTTGGTAAGTGTTGATGTCTTTGGGGCATCAGCAGCTGCACCCCCTTTACCCCCCTTTTTGGCCTTACCAGCAGAATAGGCCCTTATACCAATCACCCTCGTTGGTTCCATTGATCTGATGATGTATTTGAGGGCTCTTGCGTTACTGACTGCCATTCTGTCTTCCTTGATAGAAGTGTAATCGCCTGTTTGAGTGTCAAAAAACATGCGCATGGTGCATCAGCAATCAATCAAATAGAAAAACCTAAAAATAATTTAGTGTTGCACTGCTGCTTTGCATTCTGTTTGAACAAACCGATCACCATATTAAACACACCAAACCTACAGAACTTAAATCTGGCGAGAAATTTAATGACATCCTAATAAGCCCTCAAACGCACGAATGAGCTTGGTCTCCCAGACTAAAAATAAGAATATTTTTAGCCAGTAAAAATAAGCAAATACAAATATGTTCAAAAGGAAGTACCATGGTAGAGTACAGCACAGGTTGGTCCATCCAGTATGTATATGACTTCTGTGGCTCAAACAACAAAAGCCTAACCCGTCTAGGAACTGATTGATTCAGATATGCTTATTTGACACAAAAGGTATGTGAGTCCTATGTTTGAACAAGTCGGATGAAGTCAAAATTACATGAAAGCACTTAAACAACAACCAACACCACATCCTTTCAAAATAACATAGAAGGAAACTAGTAGACATGAGAATATCAGGACAGCAGGAATAAATTGGGCATTCTATATTTACTTCCAAGAAGAGAACGCAAATTACACAAACCATCCAGAAAGGAAAGTATGGTGTCTCCACACTTGAGTAAGACATCTTATCTTAGCTCTAAGATCAAACCACCAAACCATCCATCACCAAATTCGCCAAGTGAGATGTACAGAACACACTACACGTCAATGATTGATGCAGGGTGAAAAAGGGACAAAGTGGCTGCAGTGGATTTAGAGTCAGAAGACGTGAATAGTAAAGGTCTGAGATGTCATTCCAAGTCAAATTTACCAATCAGGAGGTGAAATCATAAGGCAGCGCTCAGCCTCTTGTTTCCAAAAATCAACGCCAACACTTCATTAAATTTGGGGCATTTACTGAAATGTCTCCAAAGAGCCCATTGAGGGTAAAGCAAACATGTAAGTCAACCATCAACCCTTACTACTTGACCTCCAGAAAACAGTTGCTCTCTTTTTTCAATAATGCGACAATGAATAAGCGATAAAGTTAAGCAACAAAATGAAAATTCAGAGGCTAAATAATTTATCTAAATAAGTTATTGGTAATCAAACCGAGTTGTAGTTCAGACACCGTCCTTTCTCATGTTTCGCGGAAAGAAAAAAAATAATAACTTTCCTCAGTTCACACTTTTTACACATTTCACAGAAAACCTCTCAATGCCCGGCCAAACAGACCAAACACCCCAAAATGCCAGAGAAATTCAGCTGCAGAAGCTACTCATATTTTCGGGTAGAATACCAGGTGAACGGAGATCGCAACCCCGAATTGCATAGTAATACTGAATAAATTAGGTTTCAACATGGTGTGTGTGTGTGGTGGCAAGAAATGCTAACATAAGTTGTCCAGTCCACATGAATGTGGCAGCGTCTAGGTCGGTCATTAGTTACTGCTGCTAACATAGTTATAAGGGCCACAATCAGGGAAACAGTTACACCTAGTAATAATAATAGCATAAGGAAGGGTTACATCACAACACCAAACACCCAAATGGACCTTTAAAAAACTTATATATTAGAAAAAAGAAATTATCTTTATTGCTACATCGCCAACCTAAAAAGCGAATAAAGGAGTAAAAATTTAAAAAAAAAATCGGGGGATGGTATGAATAAATCAGACCCAACAAGTACAAGTCATTTTGAATACCAGAAATAACAATTTGATTAGGGTCAGAGATTGAGATTGAGATTGAGAGAAAGCATACCTGGAGAAATGAAATGAAATGGAGTATCTGGTTCCCCTTGCTTGTCAATTGAATTGCTTTCTCTCTCTCTACCCAGGGTTTTAGATTGTCAAGTGAACTGTGAACGGTGAACTGCCGAACCGTGAAGCGTTCGTGGGTTTTTTGGGGTATGCCGGTTTGTTTGGTTCACTTGGTGTGGTAACGGGATTGTTTATTGAGGAATTTTAGTGTTACGGAGGATTTATCTAGGACTAGGATGAGAATGGGAAATGAAAAGAAGGTAGGGTTTTAGAGTTGTAACATTTCCAAAATGTTTTTTTTTTAGAAAACGAAATGATATAAATTCAGTTGTTTTTTTGTCACTTTTTATGATGTACTTTGATTTATTTTTGTTCATATATGTGTAATTCTTTAATTTATTATTTTATCTTGATGTTAGTGGACATTTTACTTAATTTAATTTTAAGATAAATATGTTGAAGTCGTTAGTCAACACGAATAGATTTGAATTATGTTTTTGATGGAGTCCACCAGAAATCGAAGGTTAATTCATTCTTAATAATAAAGGATTGTGAAAATATTGGATCTTGTGAAAATATAGTATAGAAGAAGTGAAAACGAATAGGAGAGAGGTTACTCGATTACGATACAAATTCTTACACTGCCGTTGTACTACTATTTATAAGCAACATTGCGAGAGAGAACTGCAATCGAAAACTGATCGTTATATTGTACATACTTAATGCCACTGTTGTTTATTCCCTATCGCACACAAAAGGAACAACAACTCTTGTAGAGGCTCACATGTTTGTATGCTGACTTTCACATTTGCAGACATTCACATGTTCGTATATTGACTTTCAACAGATTTGTAATTTGATTGAATAGAAAAGAAATTTCTATTTTTTTTGAAGATCCACTTTACCTTTTGTTTTAAAATATGTATATTTACCAAATAATAAAAATAAAAATAAAAATAAAAATTCAAACTTATCCTGAAGTACTATAATATACATCTTTCAAAAGCAACTATCATAAATAACAAATTGTTATGAGGAACTATACATATATTATGTCTTGGTCAAAGCGCTTTACACTCCTTGGTAAGGAGGTTTAGAGAAACATAATTGTTGACATGATTTCTGGGTAAGTACTATGCTATTATTGATTAGAGCGAACAACCCCAACCCCGGCCACTATCATTTACACGCCTTATTAGCTCTTGAAATGATAAGTTCACGTTAAGCTATAACATAACTAATACAATCATTAATTGCCTTGCTAATTTCAGCATAGGCCAAGATGCAAGCTAAATTGTTCATGATGTGTAGAAATATGAGTTTAATTTACTCAATATTCACCAAGTAGTAAAACCAAGACTAGTTAGTATATTAGTCAGTTTTCCTATTTTTATAAGCTTCCGGGCTTAGTACCCACATGCTTTCCAAACAAAAAAAATAATTTAATGCATCAAATATTCTCCATTTTTTTTAAAAAGTTAAAATGTGTGTATTCTAATGTGCAGAATTAGATGATTGAGTAAAATAATTCTACTCATATATTAGAAAGGATTTTAAATTGGAATGTCCTAGGAAAAAAACTCACTAAATAGGTAAAATTATACATAAAAATACCGTAAATTTTAAAATTTTAAAGCGTTTTTTTTTATATTTTTTGAGATCAGGGTATGATTTTCTAATCATGAGTACACTTTTCAAGCTATTTTTTTTTTTTCATTTTTTTGAAAGCCTTTCAAAACATAAATTAAGAGCATGATTTCCACATAATTGAGTTGAACTCAATCAACACATAGACCAAAATAAGAAGAAGTTAAAAAACCCTTAACCTTTTTAAAACTAGAAATACATTTTGATATCCTTTACACTCAGTTTGGGAACTATTTATTTAATGAGGAAAACTAGAGAAAAGTTGGAAAACTGAAGAAATGAAAATTTTGTTGTGTTTGGTTATGAAAAGGAAAACTAGAGAAAAGTAAATCTAAGTAAAATTGGAGAAATCCTGTAGTTATATTGGGCCTTTTTTGTTTTCTATAGTTTTCTTCCCAAATTGATGGAAAAACTGCGGAAATCTGAGAAAAAGACTATCTAACAAATGGAAAAATTTGACATTTCTCTCCATTTTCTCATTAACTAAACAAATAAGGGAAATTTGAGAATTCCTTTTATTTACTTTTCCACACTTTTCTACAAAATCACTTTTCATCACTTTTTATCACATTTTCTCACATTTCGGGTTACCTAACTGAGTGTTATTAATTTTTTTTTTCGTGAAAAAAATCTTTTAAAGTTCTTAACCACATTAGCAAATGAATAATTAGTTTTTTAAACAACCATATTACTCCCCGCTTGGGCCTTATAGAAGCTTCTAACTGTCACATACTCCGAGTCACAGCAAACACAAAAACACAAGTACACAACACAACTCAACACTCTCAAAGGCCAAAGCAGAAAGAGAGATAGAGAGAGAATGGAGGCAGTGGTGTTGGATGCAGGTTCAAAGCTCCTCAAAGCTGGCTTTGCTGTCCCTGACCAAAACCCACCTTTGGTATCAATACCACTAACCCTTTATCTTCTTTATTTTTACTGCCCTTTTCTGTTTCCCTGTTTGTTTTTCCACAAAATTTTGCAGTATTGTACTTCTACTTGTGACCTTCTTGGTTTTACTAGTCCTTGCATTAAAGGGTCGTTTTTAGAAAGTTCTAATCTTTTGTCTTTTGCTCTTGTTTTTCTTTGCTGAATTATGCTTTGTCATAAGCAAAAGTAGGAAAACTTTGGTAACTCTTTTGTTTGGTTTGTCATAAGAAAAGTAAGATAAACTTTGGTGAATTTAGCAATTTTTTGTAAGAGGTTTAAGATGATGTTGATTATTTGCTAACTTAGTTGCTTTCTTTGTCCCACCCACCAATTTTTTTTTGTATCTTTCTGTCTTAAAGCTTGTTTCTTTTGTTTTATT
>ONZK01000719.1:0-14844 GCA_900322385.1 Pharnaceum exiguum
ATGAAATGAAAGCATAAAAATGAAAAGGGGTAAATTGGACATTTAACATTCATAAATTTGAAAATCAACTGCCACGTCACCAATTTTAACAGTCAACTCTTCGACTTAACGGTCAAATCACTAAAACGCTAACGGAACCAAACCTCAAGCCACCAAAATGACAATATCCAAACCTCGACACACCAATTCATAATTAGGCCAAACTTTAGAGCACCAAAACGCAAAATATCCTTTTTAGTTTGTGGTTTGGCCCAATTGTTTTTACTGTCTCGTTTCTTGTGGTGATTTGGTTTTAGCCCAAGTTTTTCCATTTGTTTTTTTCTTTTCTTAATTTTAAAACCTTATAGCTAGTACCTACATACTACTGACTCGGTTTGTCTGACCTAATTTTTCTATACTCTACTTGTTGTAGTACACTCCTTGAGTATTCGTTGTCAAAAAAAAAAAACACTCCTTGAGTTTCATTGATATTATTGAGACTCTAATTCAGGATAATTTTTATGTTGATGGTGTATACGAATTGTAAATGGTTATTAATAACAATTTGATAGATTAAAGTTTGGATTGTTTTATGTCTACTAACTTACAGCTACTCAAAACGCTAACAGGTACCTTGTAGTTAATTTTGCCAAACACGGTCTTTATAAGTTTAAGTTGAAAATATATTCTCATGTTATCGACTCGATCATGGCCCATGTTAATAGGTTAAGGCTTTCCTCAACCCAGCAAAAATAAGTTCGCTTATAATTATTATATATATCCGTGTGTGTACTACTTAATTTTTAATTCGTCTATCAACTTGAGATGAGAGCCCTCATTCTTTTACTTTCTCATTAAATTAGAAGAAAAAAAACGATTATTGAGGCTTTTCATTTGGAATATGAATGCGTCACAATCCTTTTAATAAGAGGTTGTTTTATAAGATTGAATTAAACTACATTGCATCGGAGACTATTTAACTAAAATTTAATGGATAATCATTAAATTGAACTTAACTCACAAAAGCAAATATTTAAAGACACTAAATCTCTTTTTTATGGAGCTAAATCTTTTTCAAATCTACAATATACATAGAGTGGCAAATTATACCATACACCCGGGTGGACCTTATTCTGTACACATGTCTTTGTAAGCAGATAATTAAATTTTAGGCTTTTATCGTTTTTTTAGAAGTTGGGCCTAATATATGAGAGAAAAACAAAGATGGTATATGGATTGAGGTACATCCGGGTGTACCATGGAGATATTCGCGTAAAGTGTGTTTTTCTTTAAATATATGGTTGTCCACTATGTATATACCGATAATTTAATCGGGTTTTTATATGCATGGTCATTTACTACTCCATCCATCCCATAATGAATTTCTTTTTTAACCATATCATATGTTAAGAGAAAATCATATATTGGGTGTTATAATCCACAAAAAGTACTTTTTTTCTTACTTTACCCATAAAACTCTAGAGAGTTGTAAGGGAGTTGCAATAAAAATTGTAGGAATAATCTTGTTAAACTTTAGCAAAGTTGTAAGTTGAGGTATTCATATGAATACCTCTATTTGCAACTCTTACATTAAATGTACATGATTTATGATTGGTTCATTTAACTATTTTTTTCTCCATAAATTTTATGCACATCCACATTTAAAAATAAATAAAATATTTGGAAAGTTGTAACAAAGTTGTAGGGATAATGTGGTAGTGAAAATAGAGTTGCAAGTGGGGTGTAAGCTGAGGTGGCATGCATATAAATTTGAGTATAGATGCAAGTGAGTTGTAGGGATAAACTTGCCCTAATTAATCATTATGTAGTTTTTTTTCGATTAACAACATAATAAATGCTAGGGGTAGAATATAAATTTTGTGTGGAATGATAGTTAAAAATGACACAAATTTGGAACATTTTTTTTTACAAAAGGCACCTTTTCTTAATCAAGTGGGTCGTCCTCGCCTTTCCCCGGTTTAGGGTAGTAAAGACTTTTATTATGGGATGGAGGGAGCATTTGATGGCTAAGTTTGGGGTGGTGTCAAGTGCAGTAGATTGAGGTGCTGCAGCTGTGAAGTTCCACATATGTGATTAAAAGTGTTTTTTCATCTATAGTTAGGTATACAACTTTCAAATTTAATATTTGGAAAGTGAATTCACTCACAACACTTTTAAAAAAATAACCAAACACCTCAAAAATACAAAAGTATTGCCGTGAACAGAAAGCATTTCAAACTCAATCTCAAAGGCAGCTGATATCTCTTATAAAAAGACTTATTATTTGATTTCACCTTTTTACGTTACTTATTTATTGCCGTGGGTGGTGAATCAAGTGTGATCAATAAATTGAAGTCAAATTAAAGTTAATGCATGCATGAGCCATGACGTGAGAAAAATCACATTAAAGTTAGAACAAGTTGAACACCAACCCCAATGTATTTTTGTTAATAAATCTAGCCGTGGAGCCCGGCGGACCTTAGGCACCAAACGCACCTGCCCTCTCACCTTAATTACATCCTTCTCATTTTTGCTTCTAACAAAACTCACCAGTGATCTCTTTTACACTTTCATTGACTTCCACACTTAGTAGACCATAAACCCCTCCCACCCACCACCATTTTCTTGTACACATTCTTTCCATGTTTCCATGTCAACACCACCACCCCCAAACCCTCCATATTCACCACACGGCTCCATAGGTCTCGGCTATGGTATAGCCATTTCAATTAGCACCCTTGCCCTCATCTCCACCATTTTACTAGCCTCCTACACATGCTTACGCATTAGAACTCGACCTGATCACCAAACCCAACCAGATCACGAAACAAATGACACCAGTCACCCCACCCAAGTCACTCGTCCCACAATCACCAGGCTTCCAGGCCCAATGATGCTAAAATTAAGCAGGGTTTATGAGCCCAGTAAGTTGGCCAATTACCCCGAGGTGGTTCTAGGAGAAAGTAAAAGGCTACCAAAGCCAAATTCCGGCCCATGTTCAATATGTTTATCGGAGTACAAGGCTAAGGATACGTTAAGGTGCATGCCTGAATGTAACCATTGTTTTCATATAACTTGCATTGATCAGTGGCTACGAATGAGTCCTACGTGCCCCATTTGCCGCAGCTCGCCAGCACCTTCCCGTGGCCACACCCCTGTTAGTACGCCGTTGTCCGAATTTGTGCCTCTTGCCTTCCATCCTAGATGATCCAGGACGTACGTATAGTATGGTCATTTTTACCCTTCTTGATTTTGATTGGGATTTTTTTTGTGATTGATAGATAACTGGAATGGATTCTTCGAATATATGTAGAGGCTATTTTTCGGGTGACCAATTTGTCAAATGAACATGTTGGTCAATTGTCATGGAAATGCTGTTTATCCGCAATTAGTCAATTACCCTTTACAGAGTATACAATATTATAGTCACATCATTCTGTTCAGATTTCAGTCCTATAGCAGGAGAGTCCGAGAGTAAATGCAAACATATTTTTCTTTACAATTCCTAGTACTGTACATAAAAAAATGGACCATTTAAGGTGAAAATTTATCCTACTCGTCAGGAAGGGTGTACATATTTTACTGCTTCAGGCTGCAGCTAGTCGTCTTCGGCCTTTGGCAATTCAACCCTGTTTTAAGGACTTTACTTTTCCCAATTTTCAATTTCGGTGAAGAATTTTACTTACGGTACGGTACGGTGTAGAAGTTACCATTTGGTCGTCATGGATGAGACTGAGAAAAAGATATAATTAGACAAATACGAATGGGGTAATTCTGTAGTTATATTGATGAACAACTGAACACGCTCCATAAAGTCAATAGTACTCGAGATACACGAAACATGGTCAATTGTTTAACAAAGGGTGTACTCAAGTAGTTAAGTAAGAGTTCCATCAAAAACAAAAGTTGTTAAGAGTTGTAGGACAGTTAAATTTCAAATTAATTGGTATCTCAAAATGACAGGATAATACTTTCAAGCTCTCAAACATTACACCGATCTCATCATTTCTTGCTAATGAAAGCAACGGATTATGGCATTATTCAGTCCCCCTATATTTTATGGCCGTGTTACTTAATACCATTGTAATAACTTCATAAGAGCCTCTTTCAGCATTTAGGCCATCAGGCCTACTTGGAAGTGTTTTATATAAGAACCGAATTGAACTAGACAAGGTCACCCAGTGCAGTTTTGATTAAACATTTCGGAGTAAGTTATTTTCTATGCGATGAATGTATATCACTGAAGCCTGAGAGGTGGTCCAATAGGTACCTAACCCCATGCATATCTAATTAAGAGATAAGAGTACCACGAATCATTATAGTACAATCACTATGATCAGAGAGCATACTAAATTACTCTGTCGGCGAATCACAATTTGTGAGTCAGAAACTCAGAATCTTTTTTATGCATTCATGGGATGCTCGTTCGTTAAGCTCTGAACTGCATTAATAGCTCCTCTTCGATCTATGAAATTCAGCAGCTGATCAGATTGTGCAGTCACAGTTAAAGGATTATATCAAAAAATGTGAATACAACTTGTTTCGACACACTTGTATAAGAAATCCAAGTGAGATACTATTATAGTGTGTTTTGGTCGGCTAAAAACTTATGAACTAAAATTGAATTGGAAAAAATTGACGAAAAACTGAATTGAACTGAACCGAAAAAAACTGAACTATAATATTACCAACGAACAAAACACACCCTCAGTTAAAATTTTTACTTCTTTGTTCTTTTAAATTTTTTCCTCTTTTTTGATTAGGCGCTCGGTCTTCAAACTTGATTTAGGGTAACATCAGACATCAAGAACATGCTAAAACATGAAAATGAAACATTTCTAACACATTTGCCTTCATGGGAATTGAAATCATGTTTACCTTGACTTCTAATTTTGTACTAGTGTACAACGGAGTACTATACAAATCTCTCCATATTGCATACTGCATACTTCATAATGCTAAACGTTACAACACCAATATACAGATATCAAATGGCTTTAAATTTTAACCCAGAGCCTCTAAAATTTTCTTCCATGATCTTCTCAAACTGCTCAACCATCTCACCATTCAAATAGTTAACCCAATCACCAACCTCTCCTTTTCTAAAAAACCACTTATTCTCAATGAAAGAATAAACCCTCCCACTCTTATTAGCTTCTTCTTTCAACCTCCCAATACTACACAACCCCTTGATCTCATCGATCACACTCTCACTCTTCTCCCTCTCCGAAAAAGGACACCCGACAAACTCAGCTAACTTAATCAACTGACCCTCAAAGTCACTCTTCAAATCTTCATACTTGACAAACAAGACCTTCTCAGGATGCTCCAAGCTCTGCTTCCAGTACGCCAACACATGATCTTCAAAAGGACCAAAGGGGAATTTTCCCTCGCAAAACTTGCCAAAATACTCCTTTATCATGTCACTTTTACTCATTTTCATCATAATTCAAGTAAAACAACCATGATGATATAAAAGTGTCAAAAGGGTTCCTACATATGTATATGATCTTACAGTTTTTATGGTTTATTGTTTCGGGTAGTGACTTATACGGCAAATGGGTACCAAAAAGTCGTACTTGTTGATCATCTTGACCTACTGGCCAAACTTTGTCAAAGTCAGGTTTTTTAGGATTTGCATAAATGATTGATTCTAACTGAGGGATAAGTGCATGAGGATTGTGTTGAAGTAGAGGGTGAGAAGGGGAGCTTGGTGGGTGTTTTTCCCGGTTGAAAAGAGTGAATACAAGGGATTTGAGCCAAGTGGTACCTGTTTTGGGTATGCTAGCAATGAAGATATTTGTGTCTTGAGCTTGGAAGTGGTTTTGACATGATATTGTGTTTTCTAAGATTATGTTCCAGAAGCCTTGATATAGATACATAGGGTATGAATTGAACCATAGCTCTTTTGGGAAGGATTGCTCTAGCTGTTGGAGCTCCTCTTCGGTTTGAGGAGTTGGTGGGGTGATGATGATTTCATTGATTTGGTGTTCCATTGAGAAATATTTTTTGATGTTAAGTTTGGAGGAAACTAGTAGTAAGTTAAGGCCTGAGTTAATTGATGTTTAGTCAACAAAATGATGCGCCCAACTTGTACAGTTGTGCTACGATGTCCTGGTCTCCTATTGCGAGTAGGGTCGTTACGGGAGGGGGATGTCAATAGACCGGATCCTATCAAATCCGCCCCTCACTAAATGCTATCCGATTTTATATAAGGCATGGGTCTAATTTTTCTGGGATCCATGGATCTGGGTAGGGTGTGACCGCGTGAGACCCGTTAAGATTAATCGGGTTAGATAGTGTATCAGTTATATACCTATACCCTACCCATTTACCCGATTCAAAAAGAAAGAAGAACGCTACCAGCTATACCTATAGAGTACAAACTACATACCAATAAGAAATTCGAGCCTTCCCGTAAGCCTTCCGATCTTGACTCGAGCCGAGCCATTATCACTAATCACCCCTAATTTATGTCATGCTATTAAGGGGAAGTTCAAGAGATATACACCTACTGACTAATGAAGTTAAAAAGGTGGCTAGTGGTATATGATGAAATGCTTTGGAAAAAATAGCCGGTGTATCTAAGAATCAAAGATACACAATAGGACCGTGATAAACTAGTGTCTTTTGCACTGTTTTAGTGGCCCAAACTTAAGACTCTATAGTTGGGCCCATTGATAGATCGATGAAGCATTGAAGCCCACTGTTTTGTGTGCCGAAGCTGTATTATAGGTGAATCCATCGAAGAGTGGAAGAATAAACAAGCTAAGGCAATAACCAGGAGTCTTGTTGGTTTGCTCCATTGGATCGAAGTCTCGTTGCTAGCTACTTCATCGATCTGTGTCAGAATTGGCTTTCACATATGCAGTTGGCACTGGAAAAATAATTGTTCCTCGGTGAAATACAAAATGTAGAGCAATGGTCATCAACTCATCACCACTTATCTATTATATTTCCTCGGTGAAATACAAAAATAATCTTCATACAGTACATAAAATATATTGTATGAAGATTTAAGCATTTATATGTTACAAACTTACAATCATAAACTTCGTCAGAATCGTCATTGAAACACTAGTTGTCATGTTGCCATAAAAAAAACACTAGTTGTCTTGGTCCTTTGTAAAGTCAATGGAGTAGACAATAGACCGCACAAATAATCATCTCTCTTTTGAGAGGTACATGTGAAAATGTCTATTGAGACTTGAGAGGTACATGCCCTTTCTATTTCTAAGCTAGCTTATGTAGAATGTTGAGGTGGTGGTTAGACATCAATTCCATTGAAGGAATTTGGAATGTTCGGTACGCGACTCCAACATCTTCTATGTCCAAATTATATCTTTTCGAATAAACATCTATCATGCGGAATCTCAGCCCACTGATAATGAGTGTGCGTCCAATGCGGCAATGGGTGTTTGGTGATTTCGTGAGCTAACAAAACCGTACCAATCAATTATTTTCATCCTATGCATCATAATTCATGATGCTTGTTTTTACAATATTTTACTAACTTCATGTTAGGCATGCCAGTTAGGAGTATGTACTTCGAATGGTTTGGTCATTCCACCAAATTTGATCATATTCCTGCATCATAAGCTAAAAAATTAGTTCCCAATCAAACAGATCCTCCTCAATTCCTCACGGATATCGATCAAATGACTTCTTTCCAATGGGCAAATGATGCTAACCCACTATCTCTAACGTCAAAATTCATCCTCACTGCAGAGAACAGACCAAATCTCAAAGATGTTTGTACATTGGACTCCATTCCCACAATTGATATGAATATGAATGACGACTCTCTAGTGGACTCGATCACAAAAGCTTGCGAAGTTTTTGGGTTTTTCCAAGTGATTAACCATGGAATTCCTACGGAGTTATGCAACAACATGTTGAATGTGATAACAAGGTTTTTCCAACTTCCTTATGAAGAAAAGGCTCACTTGGTCACGTCTGTTCCTTTGGAAGATGGTAAGATTTATAGGTACTACATCAAGGATCAAGAGACAAATGAGAAAATTTCAGCATGGTCCGAGACATTTTTCCATGCTTGGCATCCTACTGATGATAGCTTCACCCAAAATTTGCCTCAAAGTACTCATTACAGGTACAAGAAAATTTTAATTTCCACATATTATGTACTTTAATAAATGGCAGATATATGTAGGGATTGACTCTTTTTACTTTGGTCAGTAGACAATTATTCATTTACCCTAGGTAACTCACAACAATAACAATCCCCACCTTGCTTAAGAACATGAAAGTTGACGTAATCTTAAGGCTGATAATTGACTTTACTAGATTACTTTTGGATTGTCAGGGAGCTTATGGTTGCATATGCTAAGGAGGTTGGTTCCTTGATAACTCGACTATTAAGTTTAATGTCCCAAGGTCTAGGGCTAAAAAGTGATGGTTTGGAGAAGATATTAGGTGAATATCCAAGATATACCGCCCAGGCAAACTACTACCCGACATGCCCCAACCCTGAGCTAACCATAGGATTGCGACCTCATACAGATTATAATATGCTAACAGTTGTATTACAAGAACCAGGAGTAACGGGCCTCCATGTACATAAAGATGGAAAATGGATTCCTGTTGATCCTATCCCTGGTGCTCTCGTCATTAACTTGGGTGATCAAATGCAGGTATGTATCGATTATTTAATTTGTTTGTCAGTTTATATGAATATGACATGGTTAAATTGTCCTAGGTCTAGCCATCCAGAGCCTATGATGTTGAAAGAATTATCTCCATCTTTCAGCTTTAGGTGATTGTGAACTATAGTAAAATGGCTATAAAAAACTTCCAATACTTCTTATTTTTGGTGAAGTTGTTGGAAAACAATACTTCAATGCAGCAATTGGTCAATCTCGGGAAAAAACTCTCTATTTTCTGAAACAGGGGTAAGGTTGCGTACATCCTGACCCTAAGCACACCCATTGAATGAAGATTTACACTCGTTGTTGTTGTTGTTAACATGGTTAATTGTCCAAGCTTGGTAGGCAGTCGTAGCTGATAGACTGATGATATAAAATTTCTAGCACCGTGCAAAAGACAGTGGCAGTAAGGGTATTGATTTTACAACCTTCCGAAGTAAAGTTTGATCAATTTTAGACTTAATACTTAATAGGGTCTGCTTCCATTTTCCTCTGCAAGTATACCTGCCTGGAGACCAGGAATTGTCTGATTATCTGTTTATCAGAATATAGTTTGATACTGGTGAACTTATCTAAACTCTTCTTCTACCTTGGTGAAGGTTCTAAGCAATGACAGGTACAAGAGCGTGTATCACAGGGCAGTCACAAACGGGAAAAAGAAGCGTGTTTCACTTGCAATGTTCTGTGGCCCAAACCGTGATAGCGTTATTGGGCCTATAGTAGACTTGGCCGATGCTCATAATCCACCTCTATATCACAGCTACACATTTGGTGAATTCGAACAACAGTTTCGCAACCTTGAAGGCAAAAGTAAGAGAGTCATGGAAGCTTTCAGGATTAAATGATAGCTGCACGCCTGCACCAATCATTACTGATGATAGTGTTACGAATACTTACGATTTCCTTATACTGATGCCCATATATGTAACTACTGCTATTTGTTAGCCAGAGTATCGTATGTTTTTCTCGGATCCGAGGTAAATTAAGAGTGTATTTGTATGTTTTATTCGACAAATGTTTTAGGATCAATCTCGAAAACAACCTCCTTATTCTATTAACCAAGAGTATAGTTGCGTACATACCGACCTCCGAGCACCTAAATTTGAATGGGAATTACACTAGGTTGTTGTTGTTGTACTCGACAAATGTAATATCTGTAATACTTCTTGTACTTCACTACTTCATTTATTTTCCCATACCGTTGAGTTAGTTCCTATCCCTGTTAGTGTAATCTAGTTATCTAGTGACAGCTCGGAGAGTACCAGATTATTTAGAGGAAGTATCTTCTCTAGTGAATACCTTTCCAATGCAGTAGTTCGCACCATGGGAGGAAGGATTTTTCATTTTGGTTAGTATAATCCCCTCTCTTCTATCACAGTACTGGACGCTGGAGGAGGGCATGCACTAGAGAAGATCCATGTTCGGATTATTGTACGATGTTCGGCTGATCAAATGATTTAATAGCTACCGCCAATGGTTAAGGTAGTACATACATATGTATTTTGGTTGGGATTAATAGAGTCTTACTTGATAGAGTCTGTATGATCCAATGGCAGAGCTTCAGACAAAGTTTAGACCCTGGTAGGCCTGGTTGATACTTAAAAATGCTTGTATGTTTTCTATACCATTAGCTAAATTACACGGTGTAAAATTAATCACCCACATCCTGGCCTAACATAAAAGATGAACATGGAAATGGAATATCAAATTGGACAAACTATCAAATGTAGAAATTGCATAAACGTTACGTACTTCTTAAAACATGATTCTTTATTTGCACAAAAGGCAAAGAAAAGAAGATGATTCTTTGCTTTGTAAACGATCACAAGTTCTCAACACATAATTCACAACAATACAAAATAAAAATCACAAGCACAAGCACAAGCACAAATCACATTCATCACAAATTTGAGTGGAAGACACTAACACCCACACGGCCACACACACTGACACTCACTATTATTTTGCTTGTTGCGTTCTGGCTCTTGTCCCACAACATTTACTTGAAATTCATTGAATGATCAAATCAAACACTAGGAACGTACCCAATTATTACACTCACTCATATGATTACTCCCTTTCAGTGCCTCTTTATGAAATCAACAATCCCTTCAAAGAGCTTCTCATTTTGTGACTTGGTCTCAGGATCATGTTCAACGGCTACCCTGTTAAGGTAAAAACTATGTGTCATGTTGTGACTAATAAAGAGCTCTACGTCCTTGCCAGCCTTCTTCAAGGCTTCATAATACTCCATATTAGTATCAATAAACAAGTCTTTCTCGGCCACACAAAGCATGATCGGTGGCAGGTGGAGCTCGCTCATTGGCGGTGCAGCGGGGCCCATTGGACATGTTATAGGGTGGTCTTTAGTGCTCCCAATTGGCAATGCTAGGCTTAAGAACTTGTCCACCATGTCTAGTGTCAAAAAGGGTGTTTGTGGCATTTCCAACTCGGACCGGCTCCTTTCGGCCCGACATACTCCTGGATGAACCGGTATTAAACCGGCTAGTTTTAGCGGTTCTAACTTGGTTTCTCCTGCTCGAACTGCCACTTCATGGACCAGCAGACCACCCGAGCTATCACCAATCAAAAAAACCTTCTGAAAATCGGCTTTAGTTGTGAACCAAGCTAACCCGGTCTGAGTCTGACCCCCACTTAGGTCCCTAAGCCAAAGAAGAGCTGCGAGACCATCATCAACAGCGGCCGGGAGACGATGCTCGGGAGCGAGCCGGAGATAGACCGAAACCACAATCGCCTTAGCTAACTGAGCCAGCTTAGAATAAACCGCATAATACATGAACCAATCAGGTTGACTAATGCAAAAGCCACCCCCAGGAAAGTGCACTAGTATGGGCAGCTTCGCATCCGACTCCCCCGGTTTGAGTTCGGGCATGTAAACCCGGACCCGGTTTCCTGACTCAGTTTCAACATCCCGGACCACAACCCCATCGATGAAGTTATCATGGGGCGGGACCGGGTCAACCATGAACTTGGCTTCAGGTGGGCCGAGCCAACTCCGGTCTACTGAACCATCATCATAGAGCCGAAGCCAGCCAGATACTTCGTCTACAATTTTCCTCTCTAGAGCCATATGGTTTTACTTGTACCGTTGTAGACTTGTAGGTGTAGCTAATTAAGGGCTAACTTTTGAGAATGAAATGCTGAATGTTGATATGTTGTTGAGCTCTAGCTACGATTATATATAACAGGTTTTTACTCCACCAAACTGATGACGTATTGAAATGTGACTTAGTGAGCCCTCACAAGAGTAAAATGAATAGAAATTGCCTGGAAGTGATTAAAGTTTATGTACTTGAAATTTCACGGTACATTTCTGTTTCTTTTCCCACTTTCGGATGGTTTCCAAAGCACCAAGTCAGTATCAATGTACAGTAAAAAAGATAAGGCTAAGGAAATTAAAAAATCTGACCCAACTCAGTTAAAAGACCCAGTCCGGACATCCCCTCTCTTCTTAAATTACAAAAATTACTAATGTTTTCATATTATCATATCGTACTAGACCAACCAGTTCATCTAGTGGTAATCGACCTTGGCTTCTATGCCGGATATCCGAACTCCAGACATAAGATCAAAAGGAAGTTTGGTCTGTGGACATCACGTAATAGTTGTGAAGTTGACTACACACATTTACATCAGATTCTGCACTCTGCAAAATCATGGCAAACAAAAAACAGGGCCACAGTCTACAACACACATTGAAAGATAATAGGGAGTATAAGAAGAATGTTAAACAAGGCAAACCTAAGAAGAATCGATTACATCAATTGTTAGACTCCATCCAAAACAAACGCCCAGTTCATTCCAAATGAAATCTGCTTTTATGTTTACAGCAAGTCATTCTTTCATGTGCCAACATCTATGACACAAATACACTATGAGCAATTACACACTTACATGTAAATTTATGTCATCTGAACTCCTATGTCAAACAATTGGAATCCTATTTAGGTATCTAGTTGCAATTAGATGCCTTCAGCTTCGAGCACACTTCCAACTTGGGGCATTGGACCTTGCTTTTCCTGTTAAGCCAATAGAAGCAGCATGGACTAGAAAAGGAAATTTGTTATCCCCTTGATAATGAATCATCTTTAGCAAGCGCAACGAAATTCACAGGCACCAGGCCCCCTACTCTAACACTCTCTCTCCGTTCTTTACTTCCTGAGATACCAAAACGCCCTGATGGAGTTCCAATGCGCCTGGCTGGAGTACCCACCATTGTGTTATTGTTTGTGCTCTGACCCAAAGGTTTCTTGACATTAGGCCTTGAGCCAAAGAGTGCTTCTTTTTCAGTAGCAAGCTGTTCTTGCTGCTTCTTCTGCTCCTGGAAAATTTAAGGAGTACCAATGTTAACTTCTTCTCTATCTCTTACGGATAAGAACCAGCTCAAATAAAGCATCAGATTATATGCACAGTCGCTGGAATTTTTAGATGTCCACAACTATACATGGATGTCTAAACACAACCTAACCACCACTACGTGTTCGCAAAAAAGCTGATTGAGCAAAAGCAAGGGAAGTAGAATGCAATATATCTTGAAAAGGATTGCTAATTTACCCGAGTTTTACGCTTATCCTCTTCCCTTTGCTGACGTTGCGAAGTATAATCTTCTAGTTGACGCAACAAAGGTTCCTGGAGTGACACAGCAGTAACAAACTAGAGTCAGCTGAAAAATCAACAGCGGAATAAAAGACCGAGGTAGGAAGTAGTAATACAATTACCTTGTCATACAGAAATGACATTCCATTCTCAACCTCCCAAGCTTTGACCTTTGATATCAGATTCTCAATAAGAGCTAGACAAGAAATAAAGAGCCACATTAAACCACCACACATATAATCTATCCCATCAGCTTCTTTTGCTGAAGTAAATAAGACACCATACACCTAAATATAAGTGTCAGAATTAACCACTAGAAAAGAAAACACGTACAAGATATTTTGCTTACTAGAGCCCTCGCTTTCTCTGCCCTTTTCAGATTTTTATGTGCTCCTCTTCCAGCACTGTATCTATTCTCATCCTGAAGCAGCAGACCAAAAATAAGTTTATAATCAAATATCTAGCATAGATTCTGAGAGTCTTAGTTTATTGCTATAGGCCATCCTTCCACTATTTAGCTGAATGCATCTGACAAATATGCACCATCTCAAGTCCCTCATACCAGTCTCTGCCTGTCAAACCTCCCTTACAATTAAGATAAGACAACAAAATATGTACTGTATTGTAAGCAGATACATTGAAACACGAAGCTGCACTATTGTATAACATTTAGATAAAATTGCTGTAGATGAAATTGCTGCTCAACTGAGAACTGTCCTAAAGAATTACTAGTTAGAGATAGTCTGCAGCTCAAATGATCACCTTTTCATACTCATCCAACCAATTTTCTTCCTCAGATGCATGTTTCCACTTCTCAACTCTATCCAGTATATCTTTCCTGCTCTGTGCTTCTTCTTTGGCTCGTCTTATTTGATCATCCATACGTGAGAGCATGTCCGACATATCGGCATTCCCTGTAAAGTGCATACAGCAAACAGTTATGAGATAACATGCACTACCCAAAATTAGGTAAATGATTCCCCTCAATCTCTTAAATCACATGGTTTGTGACAACTCTCACTTCACAGCGTTTATTCCTGGCAAATGCTTAACAAGAAGAACCAATCATGATTTGACGCAATATAAAATCATGACGTGAAAAGCTAGAATGCAGGCTAAAAGATACAGGAAGCAGCAAGCTTGCACAGAAAAAGAGAGCAGCCGCATCTGAAAGTAATTTCTTCATTCAACAATTATCCTAAAGGCTTTCAAGGTAGGGAGTACCCAAAGTGAATAGATACCCCTAACTTGGTACAAAAACTAAAAGGAAATAGCAATTGATTGGAATTTAGCAAAGGAAGCTCCTGAAGTGGATCAATTTTTCTTTTCAAAATGTAGTTAATTCAGCAGTAATATCAAGCTTCTGAAGTAGAATTAGGAAAAGATAAAACCAACCAGAATCTATTAGCCTGATCAATTTTTCCCTGGCACTGTCACCATCAAATTCAACATGCACCGCATTGTAGATTTCCTCGAGCTCGGTTTGCCTCTTCAAAACAAGCTCTTTCATCTTACTGGCCTTTAAAACATTCAATTCTTCAACTTTAAGCTCAGCCTGTTCGAGGGGGGGGGGGGGGGGGGGGGG
>ONZK01000719.1:27624-56181 GCA_900322385.1 Pharnaceum exiguum
GTTCTTCAGCTTGTTCCCAGCCCGAAGATAGTTTTCGTTCCACGGAATGCCTGACCTGTGCGTGCTCTGCAACCTATTGTCTCGGTCTTGTACATTAGTTTTGTGTTCCGTTTTGCCTTGAAGTAGTTAGGTGTTCAGTTTTTCAAGGTTCATTAAGGAGACGTGTTTACCTGTTTGCTCAGCTGCCCAAGGAGAGAGATTTTATATGAGCACTATGCAGCTCATGTTTTTCCTCCTGGCAGTTTTCTGTTGGCCCCAAGTGCTGGCTTTTCTGTGCCAAGATTTTTGGACAGGTTTTGAAGCACCGTGGCCTTCCACTGCAGCGGGTTTTGTGATTTTTCTCCCTGCCTTTGGATTGTATAGGAAACCAAACGTTTTTTTTGTATTGGTCCGTTGTCTTTTTTCCGATCTCCTAAAGGGGGTTGTCTGTTGTAATGCCCTTAAGAATGAAGGTACAATTAGTTCTGAATTACATTTGATCTGCTCCTGGCGGTCTTTGTCTAAGGAAGCGCTTCTTTTGTTGTAAAATGTGTTCCCGAATAAAAGAAACATACTGCGTTGTATTTGCTCATCGCGTGGTTTCGTTGTCACTAGATGTCTTTAGCTTTCCTCTGCCCCTCCCCTCACTGCACCTAGCGGATCTTATAGGGTCTTGAAGACCACGTATTTTGAGTTTGTAACAATGTTTTTTTTCAGTAAGGGCTTCGGCCCCTGGCACACCCCCCAGTCCCCACTCCCCAGCCCCCTGTTTGTTTTTTGATTACTTCCTTTCTCACCCTACAATACAAAGTCGAGTAAACAGTGTCAACTAATAAAAAATGGAGCAAAACTATTGTTTCGCGCGAGTCCAAGTTTGATCATCTTTGTCGCTTTTTATGCCTGCGACTAATTGAAATTCTGAAACAGTTCTGCAGGCCTTACACCATGCCTTCAGACAGGGGTTGAACTGTACGTGTAGCACCGGTTAGTACGGGTAATTCATTCTATCGATATGCTCTATTTGGTTGGTAGTCCAATAATAGAAGGATTAGTGGTTCACTAACAAAAACTGTTTAAAAAATGCGAAGGAAGATGAAGAAATTCGATCACTGTTGTGCTAAGCAATACGTTTAGTTGCAATAGTATATTTATTTTAACGTGGGCAAGAAGAGGAGTGACCTCAGTTACAGGTCTGCCACTTCGTCCCCATGATTTGGAACATCTCCTGATCTCCACTAAACCAACAAAAGTGAAGGTTCATGTCAAATACCACCTTAATACCATACTTGTCAATCGTCACGGTCTAACATGTATCGTCTCTCATTCTTCCCTTCCATTTTTTGCTCCCCAAACTCAATGGAACCGGTCACACAATATTCTCTAGCTTTTTTCTTCATTATTCTGGCCTACAAGCTCTACAAGAAGCTTACCCTTAGATTACCTCCCGGTCCTCGCCCCTGGCCAGTTGTTGGTAATCTCTACAGTATACAGCCAGTCAAATTTCAGTGTTTCACCGAGTGGGCACAATATTATGGACCCATTATTTCGGTTTGGTTTGGTTCGAGCTTGAATGTGGTTGTTTCTAATTCAGAATTAGCTAGGGAAGTGCTGAAGGAGAATGACCAACAACTAGCTGATAGACATAGAAGTTGGGGAGTTGACAACTTCAGCAAAGGGGGCAAAGATCTTCTGTGGGCTGATTATGGACCTCATTATGTTAAGGTTAAGCGTGTTTGTACATTTGAACTCTTTTCACCTAAGAGAATTGAAGCCCTCAGGCCTATCAGAGAAGATGAGGTCAATGCCATGATCAAGTCCATCTTCAAGGTTTGCACCAAGCCAGGTAAAGTCCTGTTTCCTCTTGTATAGTTTTTTTGTATCATTAGCTAACAACTGAATATCATCTGAAGAGGTACATTGAGCAGAGTAAAGCACATAGATGTCTCTCTATCCTGTATCACCTTTACTGATTAGTCAAGGTGGTCCTAATTCCTGACTGATAGTATAACAACTCAATCGCTTGAATTTTGTGCTGTACATCTATGATTAATTTGGTAGTTAATTGTCAGTTCTATGAAAGGTCAGAAACATCTATGGTAATGATACTATACCAACTTGTGTAAGATTTTATGATATATTTTCTCATTCAATTGAGAGGGTCAACATAATGGAAATAGGATCAGAAACAGGTCTGAGCCTTGGATTAGTTGAAACAAAGTGAAGGAGTTGACCAACTGGAACTGTATGATACATGATCACTACGCGTTACTTTTTTCCCCTCCCCCCTCCCTTTTCAGTCCTGATACTAGATACTTGAAAATTAAACAACATTGTACCATGATTTTATGTGATTGACCAACTAGCTGGCATCTCTCGCTTTCTTGTGCACCTAGTGACCAGAACTAAACATAATTTTGAGTTTTTGACACAGAAAACAAAGGCAAGGGTCTGCAGCTGAAGCAATACCTCAGTGCTGCAGCATTCAACAACATTACAAGAATAACCTTTGGAAGGAGATTTGAGAGCTTGGAGGCTGTTGTTACTGATGAACAATGGTTGGAGTTAAGGAATACATTGACAAATGGGCTCAATCTTGGGTCATCTATCACCACGGCCAACCACATTCCATTGCTACGGTGCATATTTCCCTTGAAGGAAAAGGCGTGGAAAACTTATAGGTCAATGAGAGATAAGCTTACTAAACAAATAATGGATGAGTATACCCTTGCTCGCGGAAGTAAGAAAGGGGCAGCTAAGCCACATTTTCTAGATGCCTTGCTGACTCTCCAAGAGGAGTATGAACTTAGCGATGATACTATCACCTCCGTCCTTTGGGTATATTCTCCCTAATTCAATGATGGATTTATTTTTGTCGTTTCCCTTGCATATTCTTCATATTCAAGTGACTTCTTTCTCATTTCCATGGCTTTGCATCTGTTCAAGTCTTAGTTTTTTTTTTCCTGTGATTGCTTGCTTATCTAAGCACCAAATAGTTGCTTTCATAAGCACTACAAACCATATAATGTTGCTTCAGAAAAGAATAAAAAGGAAGTTGTAAGGTAACTGACATATTTATTGTATACAGGACATGGTTATTGCAGGAGTGGACATGACAGCTACCCTTGTGGAATGGGCCATGGCAGAGTTAATCAAGAATCCCCGAGTTCTCAAGAAGGCACAAGACGAGCTAGACCAAATGATTGGTTCAAAAAGAATCATGACTGAATGGGACTTCTCAAACTTACCGTACTTGAGGTGCGTAGCCAAGGAAGCACTAAGGCTCCATCCTCCAACTCCCCTCATGCTTCCTCACACAGCCAACACCCCTGTTAAGGTTGGGGGTTATGACATCCCAAAGGGCACTAATGTCCACGTAAATATACGAGCCATTGCCCGTGACCCATCCATTTGGAAGAGTCCATTGGAATTTCGACCTGAAAGATTCATGGAAGAGGATGTGGACATGAAGGGACATGACTTCAGGTTTTTACCATTTGGAGCTGGTAGGAGGGCTTGTCCTGCAGCTCAATTGGGGAGCAATTTGGTCACATCCATGCTGGGCCATCTTCTCCATCATTTTGATTGGTCTATACCTGGGGTTGGACCTGCGGATATTGACATGGGTGAAACTGCAGGCCTTGTGGCACACATGCAAACTCCGCTGGAAGTTAATGTCACCCCAAGATTGCCTGAGCAACTGTATTGAAAGGGTTGCTGTGGACATCCAATCTGATTTTCCCTGAGAAAGTTTCTCTCTTATAGATAGGTTTGGTTTTTAAAATATTTTCTTAAAAGTTTACTGGTCCATCTTAGTGTAGTCTGTACTCTGTGTTTGTGTTTTGTGCTTGATCAGTATGGTTCTAAAATGCCCTGTCATTAGGAAGGTTATTCAGGATAATAGATGTATTGTGAAAAAGCTTTGAACTGTGAAGCTATACTGAAATATCTTTCAGGGATTTCAATTCCTATTCTATAATGTTACCCTTTACCAGTTAACTACTGGATTATAATATCCCACATTCGTGTCTGACTGAAACTTGTAGTCTCTCCTTGTTGGAAGTGGTCATTACTCGCTACAAAATCAGCCTCCAGGTTAAGACACCCTATGGCAAAGACGGTTGTGTAATTGAGATATCGGGTGTAAGCATAACCTACAGCATCAGTGACATACTGATACAGATATCATCTATCTATAGTTAATCATTTCACGTTGGGAGTGTTGGGGTGTACCACCATACTACCAAAGAGTACAATGAAGGAATCTGTTTTTGATGCTGCTTCTGTAATGTGTCAGTGTCAGTGGAAGCTTTTTGTTCCCTGCTGTTGTAGAGGTGGAAGCAGGATTTGCACAGCAACCTGTATTTTTGGTGTTTATACTCTGACAGACATGACAAGTTGCAGGTAGGGGTTCTTGAAGACTATCAGATCCAATATCCTTGCCCAGAAAGATGCAGAGGTGTAAGCAGGCTGTATTTTTTTAGTATTGTCTGATCTTCTTTGTTTAGTATTGTCCGAGTACAAACAGAAGAACATGTACAAAAGCATTTAGCCTTTGATCAGCATCTGACAGTAGCTCGTTTCTGTTTTGCTGATTTTTTTTGTAATTTTCCATTGCATATTAGCGTACTGATTATGAAACACTCGCATGAGTGATTGAGTTCAGCTGTGCAAGCTTCCTTCCAAGGACTATGACGTACTCTCTGTTACTTTGAATCTAAGCATCTACCAAACAAGAGCTGAAATGAGTAGTGGAGGTTCTGTTTTTCTGACACTGGTTATTAGCATTGAACAGATAATACCTCTGCCAAAAGAGTTAGGATAAACTCCATCAGCCTGAAGTAGTCGCTAAGTCAAGGTTAGTAGCTCACGCTAGTGATCCTACTCACCTCTTCTTCAATGCATTCTTTAATAGTTTTGGAATTTGGTAAATCAAAACTCCTCTGGAGGACAGACGAGGATACAATGAGTAGAAAGCAACAACACAAGGATCTGAAAGTAGAGCAAAAACATACAAGATATATGAGTCGACGCATTTATGATACAGCATTCTCCTATGCTTAACTGTAAAGTATTGAATGTAATGTATCTCTCATGTATTATTAGGTACCAGCAAAAGTACCCAAATATATGAACGAAATCTGATGTGAACTTTTGGCCCTAATTGTGTTCCGCAGAGGGGTACTGATGGCTTTGTGAAGTTATCTCTCCATGCCCTCATAAGCTGTGTGTAATATGATGATAAACTTACATACGGAGTACATGGAAAGAAAGAAAAAAATTCCATCGCTTGTTTAAGTTCCTTCTGGAGCTGATGTTTTCGGAACCCACTTGTATACTGGTGGCTTTGGCTTTGTCTCAGAAGCCGCTGGTTTTGTGCGAGGAACCCACTGAGAAATCACTCGTTGCTGCGTTATAGTCTTCTCTGTAATCTCATGCCATTTGTTTTTCTTCTGTTTAGGTTTAGTTGAAGCTGGTACTGGAACTGGTTTCACTGGTTTTGGTTCTATTTCTACCTTCACTTCTTGTTCTTGACTTCCCTCAATTACAACAATGCTTTTCGATGTACTGGCTTCGGATTCTGCTTCTGAAACTTGTTTCTGCTTTCCTTCGTCGAAGGCAGTCTCCTTTCCAGGACTGAGGTCTGTTACTTCAGCTTCTAAATCCCATCTAGGAGACCCATTATGCAGTGTGACATCTTTGCTTTTATCATCCAGAGTCATATCTTGAATCAAAATAGTATTGGAGTTATCATCTGCTGATCTGTCCACGGCTATGATAATGTTGATGTCTTCTTTCCTTTCTAGGATGTCAGACCTGGGGGTAAATATCTCCTCAACCTCAAAGAACTCGCTATCAGAATCATGATCTTGAGGTTGCTGCTCCACTCTTTCTAACTCCTTAGTAATGTTTATTGGAGCTTCATTAATGTCTCTAAACAGAACCTGCCATAATCATGTAGGGTTTTCTTAGAGTATACAGACACTTAAAAGGACACCATTCGACTGCAACGAAAGTACAACAACAACAACATCTCAGTCTAAATCCCATCTCAGACGGGGTACTGAGGTAGTCAGATGTACGCAGCCTTAGCCCGACCCTGAAAGATCGGGAGACTGTTTCCAGACGACTGCAACGAAAGTACTGACGAGAAATTCAGTCAATATGTGGGTTACATACCTCTACCTTGAAGTCCTTTGGGAGTTTATACTTCGCGTTCCACGGCACATCAATTTCATCAAAGTTCAGTGCCAAAATGTTAGACTGGATAAATCCCGTATGGAACATGACTTTAAATATCATATCTTCAGATACTAGGTCGTCATACAAGTGGATAACCTCTAGAAAGGCATCACCTTGAATTTGACAATGAACTTCTAATTTCACAAACACGCATTCTTCCTGCAGTTACATGTGCAATAAGATTTCGTGAAAACTCAAATTATATTCCCAGAGGTTGACATTATGCTACATTATATGGTCTGCAGGTTCAGATGAAAGTACCATCCTGCCTTCATAATCAAAAGAAGAAAGTGTCATTCTGCTTCGGATCGAATATGAGATAGCTTTAAGCTAAGCTAAGTTGGCAGATAGTACTCCGTATCACTTAATTACCTTAATAAAGTGCATAGGAGAAGAAGTGTATGCAACATAATATATGCTGTTTTGCTTACCAGTAAACGAAATTTGCAACATAATTCAAGTACTATAAAGTTTACCTTTGGGTATAGCCAAGCAGGTTCTTCGGCCATCAATGAAGAATACAGAAGTCGAGGATCTCGATTTCCCTTTCCAGAAGGATCCTGGCCATACACACGAACTACAGGCCTACAACCTTTGCCATTATCAAACAAAGGAAGATTTCTAACAAGAAGATAGTCCACAACCAAAGGTGCTTCAGATGGAGGCCAGTCAGAAGCCAAATCCCTTCCAGTGATGTACTTGAGGTATCTAAGCTGTGAGGCCCTAGGATTTATCGGAGACAGTATAGAGTGTAGTTCTTTTGGAGCCTGTTTATACACCATCTCCAGAGTCTTCTGTTCACCAGTGTACTGTTTTCTGTAAAGGAGCAGACCAGCCAGCATGAACGCGAGAACTGGCCATCCACCTCTCTCACAGTGCATCAAGATCACATTCTTCTGTTTTTCTAAAGACAGCCAGCTCTCGCCAGATCGAAGAAAGTAGTGAATCATCTCTAATGGCGAAAGCGGATAACCCTCATAATGCAGAGGGTAGTCCACCACAGTCATGTCATAGTCTATAAGTATATCTGACAGCAAGCTGCTCTGATCACCTTCTTTGAAATTAAACACCATGCAGGAAGCGCCAGAATGGTAGGTGTGCAAATTGGCCACTACCGCGCCTAGATATGACTTGTATTCATTTTCACTCATAACAGAAGTTGACAAGCAACAATCAAACACTGCAGTGGAGGGGTAAGAGCTTAAATAATCTCAAAATTAAGAGTCAAAATTGTCGGACAGGACAGTATCTGCTACTGAATATTTGAAAACACAAACACGAATCTGCTATTGCTAATAACTAGTAGTAAATTCATAAATCACAAAGGTTGTAGCTTTTTTTTTTTTACTGCTGGCAAGAACATACAGGTAGAATGTGTAATCTTCATCTTATATATATGAACTATCATCTTCAAATGATCGATCCAAGTCCCATGAAAGACAAGTGTAACGAGGTAATATAATCAATATACTAGAGGCAAGGTAACATTTGCAATCATCATCAATTAGTCATGGTGAAGTCACATACATGCATACTCTAAAGTCTGACCAGTATATTGTTGTTTACTTTGTATAATGACATTAATTTCCAAAATGTGGCTCAGTTTTATTTCTTTCGTTCTTTTGGATCCACTTACTAACAGATAACATGCAAGCATGTCCAGTACCAATAACTTGTCAAAGTCATTGCTAATGGAGTACATTACAGATTGACCACATCATCGTTACCAATTATCGATATCGGATGAAGTGACTGTCATATTATGAAATTATCTTGCAGTTGCTTCACATTTACTACAAAGCAAGATTGTGAAATTAAAACAAGCACCATAGCCACAGGGCTGCATTTTTAAGGCCATTTATGCAAGTAACTAACAATCATCTCAATTACAAACACAAATAGTCAAGCACCCTACGCCACCTTTAGTTTTAATGACTAAACTAGTCATGTTTAATGATAACTAGCTAGCAGGGAAAGCCTTCATATGAAGAAAAAAGACCAGATAAGATTCAAAATAGTTCATCATGGCCTGAATTTAGTTTAGACATAAGAGTAAGACACTAAGACAATCAATGTTACTATCAATTACATACCATCGGCCAGCAAACTATATACGAGTATTGGTTAATTATTAGAGCGTATCAGTTGGTTGAACTCATTGAAGTTGAACAAGGTATAGGAATTGAAAAAGTAGATAACCAAAAAAGTTAAATTCTTGTAGACATACATGATACATGTCACTTCATTTATCTTCGCTAGTCACATCAAATAAATTTCAATAAATGAAGATCAAGGAGCACACATGTTTAGTGTATGCCACAACGAGGCATGACCGTGTCACGACTACAATCAACAGCATAATTCAAGTGTCATGGAAGAAATGTTTAGAGCATATTACATACATACACACACAAAAAGAAGAGACTACTTTATCATTACCATATATCCGCTCAGATATCTCAAGGAGACGTTCCGGTAGTTTCCGAGAGAATGATCGCCGGAATAGCGACATGGTTGGCTTAGGAATTATCCAAGGCTTAAGAGAGTGTTTAAGCAAAATATATCGAAGTACTATAGTATACTAGCCTCAACAATATATGATTTTATATATGTATGGAATAAGATGTGCTTTCAGCTAAATGAAGGTTTGGCGAGTTAAGAAGGGAGACAGAGGAGATGATCAGAGAAACGAAGAAAACTGAAGGAGCTAGAGATTAGGAGTGCATGATCGTGGAGAATGAAATGAAGACATGAAGGATAAGTTGGTAAGTTTTGACTTCTGAACTGGTCCAATTGTATGAGGAGCGAGCACGACTACAACTATTGTTGCGACAACATATTAATTAATACTTATCTTTTGGTTTGTCGCTAATCTTTCATTTGCCCAAATCCCAATTGGTAGTTTTCAGAATAATATTCAGCAAAGCCATGCAGCATACGCCTCATCAATTTGAACTACATATCTAGGTGTTCCATATAGCCATCTAATATAAACTAGCACATACTTGCTCTCTAGTCTCTACAATTAGCCCTTTACAGCATACAAATTAAAAATAAACAAACAATTAGCCCTTGCGCAGGATACAAAGTAAAAGAAAAATGTAGCCCTCAGCCCCTCACAGGACACAGAGAACAAGAAAAAATTGTCCTTACAGGACACAAAAGAATAACAAGCACTTAGTCCCCGAGACAGTCTGGAAAAGAAAAAAATATAGTTGGGCTAGGTGAGGCTTTCGGAATTCGATTCGCGTCTGGCGAGTGCAGATTAAGTTGAAAGAATTATCTCCATCTTTAAGTTTTAGGTGATTATGGATTATAGCAAAATGGTTACGAAAACCTTCTGATACTTCTTATTTTTAGTGAAATTGCAGGAAGTTAGTACTTCAATCAGCACAACAATACATTTAGGGTCAATCTCGGAAACAACATCCATGTTTTCTTAAACGTGGATATAGTTGCGTACATTGTAACCCCAAGCACCCTATTAAATAAGGTTTACACTATGCGTTGTTGTTGCTGTTATTGTTTAGCTAGTACTACTATCATCTCTTCAACACTCCTACACGTGAGGCAATGTTCCCATCAAACAAATTGACCTCCCACTTAATAGAGAAGATAGCCTATATCTATTTTTAAGTCTTAAAAAAAAAAACAGACTTATATATCGCGCTAATAACTTACATTTTCTTACAGAAAGTTGGGGGTTTGATTCAAAGCGACCTTACCTCAATGACTCTCTTTACTAAAATAATAACAAAAACATATATAGATACATTTTATATTGAAGAGGAACCCTAAATGAACACATATATTCAAGAAATGAATGCAAAAACATACAGTAACTTTAGTGTCTTACAATGGTGCATCATCTAGTGTCCCACTTAATCCTAACTATACGTGATTTGAATACAAAATGGTACACCGTTGTGGGACACTAAGCCCAACCGCAAAAATGTTATGTTAAATTTTGTTACATGGGAACACAAGTTTGTAACAAGGAGATCTCTCACAAAGGTGCAAAGTGGGTCATTCTGAAAACAGTCTCCCGATTTCTCAAATCGGGATAAGCCTGCGTACATCAGACTCCCTCAGTACCCCATTTGAGATGGGAACATGATGGGACTGTTGTTGTTGTTGGGAACACAAGTTTGTATCAATTGTATGTCATGAACACATTCAAGAAATAAATATAAACCCAGCTAGACCTGGCAATCGGGTCGGTCGGTCGGGTTTCGGGTTCGGTCGTTTCGGGTCGGTTTATTTTCAGGTTCGGTCATTTTCGGTTTGTACTTTTCGAGTCGGGTTCCGGTCGGGTCGGGTTTGACCCAACGGGTTTGCACATTTTGTTTTGTCCGATAAAAATATTATTTTATCAATATTTTATTAATATTTAAACATTTTTTCAATATTTTTTTAAAAAATATTATTATTTATTATATTTTAATAAATTAAAATTGTAAAATATACATTTATAAATATTTTATTGGACAAACGGGTCGTTTCGGTCGGTTTCGGGTTCAACCCAGATTTTACCGGTTTTCTTCGGGTTCGGTCAAATTTTTCGTGTTCATGACCCAGTTTTTTCGGGTCGGTTTTTCGGGTCATACCGGGTCGTGTAAATTTCTGCCGGGTCTAAACCCAGCCCATCCATCAAACCCGCCATCTCCACAGCCCACTCTTTTCCAATCCTCCAGTGTCCCTCACTTCAAATCCAGCCCAACCCAACCCGGTTACCAACCCAAAACTTCATTCACAAGTCTCATCCAAACAAAGCCACCGAAAACGCATCTGACACGTGCAAGCCACGCATCCCCTCACCAACGTACTTGTCAACACCACAACGCACATTTCACAATCACACTCACACCTCTGTCTAAACTCTCTACACTCAAATATCACTCACAAGTCACATCACACGAAAACTCCTTCCAAAACCAAACCGTAGTCACTAAGCAAAAAGACAGCATATATCTCCGTATCAAAACACTTACAATAAATATATGAGTAGATACTCATTCAATCCGTTCTCTCTCCTCTTACCATTCTACTTAACAATCCTCATAACGTTATTATTATTCTCTGCATCATTATCATTCTCATCAGGGCATAAACCTCTTCACAGTTACCATACAAAAAAAGGGTCTTGTAGTGACTTTGAAGGAGATTCTCGACCTACCATGGCTACTCTCGGTGGTTTGACTGAATCTCAAGGTGGTGCTGCTGCTTCTAATGATCTTGAGATTGATTCCCTTGCTCGCTTTGCTGTTGATGAACACAACAAAAAACAGGTCTCTTTCTTTCCCTTTCTCTTTTTCCTTTTCTTTTTTTTACTTTGGTTCATTTTTTGCAGAAACTGAAAGATACCCAGATTGTATTTTTGCTTATTCTCTTATGGGATTATTTTATTTTGTGTATTTATGTGTTGTTGATGCATTTTCTGATGTGGGTTTTGATCATTTGTCAATAAAGATGTGATCTTTTTTTGTTTTTCTGCAAAATCATTGTGGCTTTTTTAATTTCAATTTTGGTTGGGTTCAAGTGATAGAAATCATGTAGTACTATTTGAGTACTATGATATAGGAAACACAAAAATTTGTGTGAATTCGTTTCATATATGAGACCGGGAATTAATGAAAAGGTTGATCAATGACCCCTCGGTGATCATTAGTGACCCAAGGTTAGTCATAGTATTCCCGTGCATTTGTGAAACAGGTTTACACAATTTTTCCGGATAGGATAAGTATTGCATTGATATTGGCATTGGCATATGATGAATTAATTGCCTATGTTGTTTAATTGTTCGATTTTTTATTATGTTTTGTATGTGTGCTTGTTGTGTGCTATGGTTTTGAACATCTGCGGTAGATGTTATGGTGATGAATTACTATGCTTTTTGATGGGTTTTGTTGTGGTTTTAAATGTGATGACAATTATTTGAGTTTTGGTTTCGCTTGTTTAATTATTTTTTGTTTGTGTGCATGTGCGTCGAGAGTAGAATGCTCTTCTGGAGTTTGTACAAGTTGTGAAGGCAAAAGAACAAGTGGTAGCAGGAACAATGCATCACCTTACCATCAAAGCTATCGAGGCAGGCAAGGAGAAGCTGTATGAGGCTAAGATTTGGGTGAAGCCTTGGATGAACTTCAAGGAGCTGCGGGAATTCTATCATGCTGAGGAATCTCCTTCATTCACTTCTTCGGACCTTGGAGCTAGAGGTACTTTACTTGTGGTTGTACTAGTTGAAGTGTAATGCTCAGTAGAAATTACTTTTGATTGATTTTGGAAATTATCTGCATTGTGCTTGTAATTCTTTTCACCTAGCTTACGGTGTTTAAAGTAGGGTTATCTTGATTGCACGTGGTGTGGACTTTTCTGTAGATTCAGGAGCTGTAAACTGATGAGTTATAGGAATGAGACCAGTAACTAATGTAGTTTGGATGTTATTTTTGATAATTGTTTTTGTCCCAACAGTAGCCCAGTAGGAAAGGGGAGGGTAATTAACCAAATTGCGCTTGAAGGTGTTCTATTTTTGTGCTCCCCGGTATTCTTGAGTCTAGGGTTAACCAAATATGGAACTTTTTCCCCCCAAGCTTCCTTACAAATTACAATCATCGCAAGGAAAACTGTTATATGTTTGAGCTTCTGTTAATATCCTGTCGTGTTCATATTCCTCTTTGCCCAGTGAACATTCTGCAAGTGTCATCTCTTAAAATTTTAAGCTTGAATTTGATCTTGTGAAGAATGTCTTTGAGTGCAATGTTCTACTTCGATTGTATCTGATGGCTTAATTTTGTTCATGTATAACAGGAGGCCATGGCCCCGGATGGAAAGATGTGCCTGTGGATGATCCTGAAGTGCAGAATGCTGCAAATCATGCATTGGAGACCCTGCAGAACAGAGCCAATTCTTTGTTCCCATTTGAGCTGCAGGAAGTCACACATGCAAAGGCTGAGGTTTGTCTTGTACTTCCGTTCCTAAATATATGTACAGTTTGCTCATAGTCTTTACATATCATCGGTTACTTATTCCCGTCTAACCTAACGACCGCACCAGGGAGGACTAGTATTGAGAATCTAAGTTATGATACGAGTGGCTTGAGTTAAAATAAGAATGCTCCTGTACAATGTTGTTATGTTCCTGCTTCTGTTTTCCCGGGTGATGTTTTATAGATGTGGATGTTTACAATGGCAACAACATAGCCTTAATTTAAATAGAGTTGGGTCTCTTAATGCGACCAATTTTAAAGATTGCATCTGAATAAGTGAATAACCGTTTTGAGCATGAGTTACTTGTCTGTGGTGGTATTTGTCCAAGATTTTGCGAAAGTTTTCTTAGTACTGCACTGATCTTGCAGGAGTTTCTTATTGGTAAAATGAACTTTTCTTTGCTACAGGTCGATGAAGACGCTGCTAAGTTTGACCTACGCCTCAAGGTTAAGAGAGGAGAAAAGCAGGAGCATTTCAATGTAGTGGTGCACAAGAACAATGAGGGCAACTATCATCTTAATCAGATGGGAAGCATTGAGCCTGAATTCTAGACTAGGTGGAAAAACTGTTGTGCCACTACTGTAGTTCTATTGTTTCTTTCGCTGTTGGATTGTAAGTAATTACGTGTTGTTAACCCTTGCAAATTCTGTGACTTATATGACGGTTGTACTTGAATGAGTGAAACTCTCTTGGTGTGATTATGTTCTATTTCCTCTCTTTAATGCTCGCATCTTTTAGACTAATTTCATGCTATGCTGTTGCTCGCGTCTTAAGAATAATTCCATGGCAAGAGTATACTAGCAATCGCATAGTATCAACTATCAACCAACCAACAAAGGTGTACATGAGAGCAGTCTCAAAGAGTATTTGAATTGATGATCTTGTAAACACAGCTTTGTATCTTTACAATCGGGTAAAGTGCTCTATGAATCATATCTACGGGTGTTACTGAAACCAATCATATGGAAGGGAATAACTTCTTTTCTCTTTATTATTTTTTTCTTTCTAAGAAAATGAGAGAGTATACTAAGTCCTATTAACCACCCAAGCAATTCGGTTGATTTGAACTAAGATGGTTGGCTTTCTTTGTAGTCTTTATATGGCCAAAGCAAAAGCCCCGATTTGATGTTTTTAAAAGCCGATTTGATGTTTTTGCTTTTAATCATTCTGGAGAATGGGTGAAGTTGGAAGGAGAAGAAAGAAAAATAACAAAAGGGTTTTGAGAAGAAGTTGAAGTTAAACACCCTCTAAATTGATTTGGGCGCAATTCTATCCAACTTACTTTGAAATATCATGATAAAAATTGATCTGGAAAGATTTGTTGCAGAACAGCATGATTAAGCCAAAGAGGAAGCAGCTATTTCGTGTTTTTCAGTGGAATTATTTCAAATTCAGTGGTTTACAACCAGCCAGTTCATGTTGATATACAACTCGACTGTCTCGATTTGAACTTATATTGATTATGAAATTTTCTGGCTACCACGAAAATTCTGTGGAAACGAGTATGCAGAATCAGCCGGCATTCTACGCAAGATAAGTAGCCTGCATTGGGAGAACATCGTGGACTATAAGTTATAACAACGAAGGACCATGCGCTGGCACATTGATTGTGTTCAAAACGTCAAATGATCAACAATAACAATGAAGGGAGTCTCTGCTACTCTATAAAAGAAAAAGAAAGAGGAAAACCTACGAGACATTAATTATACAGCAGCAGCTGAGGCCGCAAAAGATCACATCTTCAACTACTGAAGGATCAGGCCTCAGCTTCCTCTACATTCTTTCCTACCCTCACCTAAAAGAGACTTTCTGCAGCTACTCTTCATCGTAGTCGTCATCTTCATCTACTCTGGAGTTAAACTGTGCTATCTGATGTGGGTCGATAGCCATTCCATCGACCTCAGAGACTAACTCATCATTCTTGGTCTCAGATGGTGGATCTACTGATACAGGAGCTGCTTCACTTGCAACATTGGCAGCATCTTTAGCAGGTCCCTCGGGGACTTCTGCTACCACTGCATTCAAATCAAAATTTCGAGTGGCCGCATCACCAGCCATGTCAGTAACAGTAGGACTCTCTCTCATTAGATCTCCATGAGGATCGGGATTGTCATCAGTGATAGGCACTTGGATGGCAAAAGGCTTCGTGGCAGGATCAAATGATGAGGAGGGTGAGGGTTCAGATTCCATCTCATAGTGAGCATGTACGTCTCTTTCTAATGGCGGTCTTCCTCGTCCCCGTCCTCTACCTCGGCCTCGTCCCCTTCCTCTACCACTGCTGCTGGCATGGCTCATTTCCTGCCAATTACAAGTTCAAAGATCAACCAAAATCCAAGACTGACATACACATGTATAGATCACAAGAAACTCTTTTTTCTTCTAATTTTACTCTAGATTTTCAGAAAGATGACTACATATTGTTACGGAAACAAGAAACAAATACAAGCCGATTTCTGCAAATCTCCCAACTGAAGAGCATGTTTTCCAAAGGGTATTTAAGTGCCGCAAAGAAGGAAAAACCAGTAGCAAAAGAAACTACTTTGACAAGAACGAGGAGAATCGAAGCAATAACGGTGCTCCTTTTAATTTCCATATTTTCTTTTAATTCCCTCAATAGCATCCCTAGTATATTCAGATAGTCCCAGACATATGTATCTGTTGTTCTTAGGCCCCTAGCAATGTTACAACTACACAAAAGGATACAGTAACAATAATTCTTCAATTTCTGAAGTCAACAGCAACTACAAAATATCACAGACGCTACTTGGACATTTCTATTCCAAGGTAATGTCAGACTGGAGCAATCATTTGGGTCGCTGTTACCAAACATAAGCCAGCGAACTATCCTTGAAAAATAGGGAAAAGTATAATACCATTGTTCATTTTCTTTCCCTACGCAATGGCATAAATTGCCGAGTTATGAAGCAAATCAGAACAGAAAGCTAACCGAGTAACTTACCATCCTGGTTTTCTTGGACTCTTCATCACTGTCATGGTGCTCCTCAAGAGCAGACTTCCTAACAAGAGAAATGTCTCACTAGGTCAGCTCAGGAGTTTTTTTTTTTGGGTGGGGGACTGGGGGGTGGGGGTTGGTGAGGTTTTTTAGGATCAGAAGTTAGTGGACAAAACCTTCTCTTAACGGGCGCACCTCGATCATCTCCAGCAGCATCGGAATTACCATAATCGGGAACCTTGCTTACAACATCCTTCAGAAAATCAAACATGCTGAAGCTATGAATACAATTTTTTCTGCACTCAGTTGAAGAAAAAACCGTAAGCTTAATAGGGTTTAACATAATAACAAGAGCCACGGACAGTAAACATATTTTCACTCATCGAGGAAGCACAGAGACAGTTCTATATCTAGACATATAACTTTCATCCCCAAACTACACCCAGAACTGTTAGGCCTGGCCAAGGCTATTTTAGAAAGTTTGCAAAAGTGAACAAAGATTCACGTAGGTAGTTCATAGCAAACACGCTTACAATTCACAGTAAAAGTGATACAGCAGATTGAACTTCAATGTCTTATTAACATGAACATACTTTTCTTTTTTTTAGATAACATGGGTATCAAGGCTTCGCCTAACTAATCCCATGGGCCCTGAAGTTAACGACCGGTAAAACCTCCAGTGGCCCTGAGGAGACTCGAACTTGGGACCTCTAGAATAAATCTCAGAAGTCTTAACAACTGAGCTACCCACTCGGGGTTATTAACATGAACATACTTAACATCTTAAATTAAAATTTAACCTTGTAATATCATCATTCGGATTTTCCCCTAGTATGATACAAAGTAACAGAACAGCTTTAGCAAGTTCACCACATACCACTGACCAAAAGGATTGTAAACATCAACTTCTATTTCCCCGCCCTATATATATTAGTCAGAGGGGAACATTTCTGCCCATCTCCCTCCAAAATTAGACTCAAAAGAAAGTAAAAAAATAAAAATTGCATGCTAAAAATGGCACGAATTCTTTATATGCTTCCGAAAAAAGTAAAAGCAGCATCGTCAAAACTTGAAATGGGTATTAAAAGAAGTAGAAACACAAGCAAATAGGAACCAGGTTATAAAACCAATACACATCACTCTATTCCACAGAAAGAGGAACTATTGCTGATCAGCATAACTATCGCAACTCCAATTTCAATAAAGAAAAAACAAAAAGTAAATAAGATAGCCACTCCAAAACAACACACTGAAAAAAAGAAAATTTTCATTAACAAAAAAATATAAACAATTTGCCAGAGTGAAGTCCAGCTGGTCACTTACAAGTGCAGAGAACTCATTGTTTTCGCCCCTCTCTGAAGTGTTATGTCGTATGTACGATCACAAAGGTCTTGCAGAAACAATTCAAGAGCTTTAGCTGCATCAGCATGGATCAATATCAGTAAGATATATCCTTTATTTCAAAAGAACAAAATGTAATAACAAGATGCCACTCACAAACTAGAACTGGAACTGCCATTGCTATCTTCCCAACATCTTCATCAGCTTGCATAATCTTTTTTATTCGAGCCTATCATTCAATAACAAAATAAATTAACAAAGCTGTACTGCAGATGATATACACATAACTTAACACTATGACAGAGATGGTACACATTAAACACAACAAGGAGAACTTTTCAATATCAATATCAACTACATCAATAGTTAAAATGCTGAAATGCAAATACTAACACTATTATGCTTCTTTTTTCCGCCAAACCTAAAAGGGGCTAGAACCACTTATCAATGAAGCTCAATTACTAAAAAGCTATCACATTATTAAAAAAACAGTAAATAACCAGCATAGATGCATAATTTGAATTACACTCAAAGACACAGATACCACAGACCACAAAAAAAAAATCATCACAACTTGCAAGTAAACATTAGAATTACAGGAGCCAATAAAGCAGTCAGATACCAAAAGATCCAGAGCGTTCACAAAGGTCTGCTCAGTTCACCTACGAAACACTATCCAGTCTGGTAACTGCTACATGATACATTAGGTGATCACTAATCTAAAAAGCGCAAAACTTTTCAACTACGCCTCAACAACAACAACAAAAAAACTTTAGCTAAATATTGCCCTCAGTAGCACATCTCAGATCCAAAACCATTCTCTAATTCAGTACACCTGTAACAAGCAAAAACAGTCGACGACTCAAACGAACTTTACATAACCAGAACCGCAGAGTGCAGAGCTCTGACACCAAATCAAACATAGTCAAAACATTTCCTAAAAAGACCCTAAACAGACAATACAAACACAATCACCATCTCTTTATCACTGTATTATTTTCCAAACATCAAAAAATAAACATCGATTTTACGCCTATCTTCCTCAATCATACCCTAAGCAAATGAAATGACAACAACCCAAATCACTAAAAGTCAAACTAACTATACAACCACAATCATCAGGTGAGAATATTAACTAGGTCAATCTAATCTAATCTAATCTAATATCAGAAAAATCAAGCTACCCAGTTCATCATTTTACATAATAAACAATACCCAGATACAGTTTTTCCTAATATTAATTATTACATCATCAAAAAAAATCACAGTCACTTCACTTAAAAATAACATTTATTAATAACCAATCAAAATGTAACAAGAACAGTACAGATCTGACAGATCAAGGATAATAATTTAATAAAAGTAAATTACAAATAATAAATAAATAAATACTTACAGCTGGGAAACGAGTGTCAAGCTTTTTCCTCATGGTTAGCTGATAATATTACAAAATAAAAGAAAAGGGAAATAAAAAGATGGGATCTTAGGATGAGAAGGGGAATTATTATTTGGGAATCATTGGAGTGAGTGAGATCATAAAAAGGGTATTTACGGGAATTAGAATTAAAAGTTAAAATAAAATTTTTGATTTTGATTATAACGGATTTTTACAGTCCATACGAGGAGAGAGAGAGGGGGAGGAAGAAGGGGAGGAGGAAGAACGAGCGAAAGGAATATTTTATTTTTATATTTAATTGATTTTCTAAAAAGTTTTGGGTCAATTGCGAAAAAAGTTTATTACTTACGTATTTTGTTCTGTAGAAAGCAAAAGGAAAATGAAAAAGGAAAAGCAAGTGTTTAGGAGTATTTTTCTACTCATTTTAATTATTTTTTGATTTTTTTATTCATTTTTTAAATAGATAGAGGAAGGCAGTTTTGGTGTTGAACTGTTGATGGAGTGTTTATACGCAAAAGAAAATGGAGTGATGATGGAGCGTTCCTTTCGAAGGAGCCAAAGGCCAATCAATCTTGTTTTACGTATCATCGTAGGTGCAAAGTAAAGTAGAAGAATAGAGATGCAGAAATGTTTTGTGTAAGAAGCATGTATATACTCGTACAACAACAACCCAATATTATCCCATCTTATCTCATATGGGTAGTAGAATGTATGATATACGCAACCTTATCTCAAAGGGGTTGTTTGCAATATGTCTCTCAAAGAACTTATTCTAAAGCCATATTCTCATCGAGTGATAGGGTTGTCAAGTCATGCATATCTTTTGGTTTCATTAGTGACCATTTCTTGGTTTATTAGTGAATTTCTTTGGTTAAATTTTTGTAATTTTCATTTCCCACAAGGTTTTCTTTGGCCCTTTAGGCCCAAAGTTGGTCCTTGCTCGCGGTGTGTGCATGCCGCTGGTCTAAGAAGATTTTGCTTATGATAGGGGATCAAACACAGACCATGTGCTAATTAAATCGTCCCCACACATTTGAACTTAATTGGGTCTTACACCACCAACCCAACCCAATTAGGTTTTTAGGTTCAATAATGATTGCTCATTAGTACTTCCGCCGTTTGAGCGATATCTTCCAACTTTCCTCATTGGTTATTCCACTTTTATCTTTCAAATTTTCTAATTTGGTCATGGTCGCCCGTTATAGTATCATTTTATGCCCTCAAATTTTACCCCACTAAACATAAGATCATGTGCTATGTACATGTAATTTGACATGTCATGGGGCATAATGGACTTATACACTATCTCAAGATTTTCAACCAATCCCCCTTAAATTTTGTGCAACCGGAAAATGAAAAATAAAAGTGGGATGTAGCCATGTAGGAAGTAACTCTTTTCAACCAGTTACTTTGTGAATACATACTATTTAGCACTGGTCAAGAAAAGAAAAAACAGTATCTTTACAGTTTGTAGATGACAAGTTTCTTAGAAAAAAGGATTTTGATATAATTTTGAGAATGGATTCAAATAGATTACTCCATTCTCATAATTATTGATTTCTTGGTCAAGTTTCAGTTTATATATTTTGTTAAAGTGAGACATAATTATATTAAAATTTATAATCTATATATTACCTATATACATAATTAATATAGTGATTGAAACAGTGTTATGAAAGCTAACTTGGCCAATTTGACGCGTAATCACTGACCCAACTAGTTTTAAAGCATTATAGATCGATGTGGTCAAGAACCCGTTAATCAATCAATTTTGATTTATTTGACTGGTTTTTTATAGGGTATTAATAATTTTAATTATGGAAAGAAGTCTTGTTTCCAACCTGTATCAGTTGAACCGTCAAATTAATGAGGAGATGAATTTGACGTCCGCTCCGCTTTGAAAATCATTTGATTAACGTGTACGTCAAAAATTATATATGTGTCATTTTGTTACAAAAGGAGAGAGTATCAATTTTGTTAGGTATACAAGAATATACTTTATGTTTTGATGATGACGCCAAATGACATTGATTAGTTCATACTGCTACTTTGATATTAAAGCTTCCATTGGTAAGGATTGAAGGAATTATGTGAGTCGAATTTATAAGTTAGAATTCTTATAAGAGCACTTGATGGTGAAAGTACTTGGTCAGAGAAAAAGCATTGTGTTTTCTCATAACATAATTTATGCATCAGAATTCTTGTTGAAGAATATAACGTCTACTTTATTAATTATGACAAAAGTATTTTTCATATAACTATTAAACGTATATATCTGTATTTATCTTTTTAGAAAAGTACTATTTGAAATTATCTTTATTTATTATCAATAGACTTTTTCCAAAGTGAGTTTTTGACTAACCTATTAAGAGGATAAGATTGTGTTGATTTCAAACTCTATCTTATTCCATATTTTTCTCAAAAGAAAACTCATTTACTGTTGTCACTTAGTTTCCTAGTTTAACTAGATAATGACTAAGTAAACTAAAGTTTGTTTCGCTTAGACTTTTGGTACGCTTACAACGTACATCAAATCAGTTTTTGTCCATCCAAAATATCTTGGCTAAACCTAGTATATTGCTGAATCTACTATATATACAAGGAAATATTCAGCAAAATACTTTGAGGACTTATACATACAAAATATATTTCACAAAGTTAGAACAAGTTCTTCCATCAAGTGCTCATAGGTTTTCATTATACCTTTCATGCTTATTCATTCAGAAGCTTTATTAGGTAAATTCAAAAGTTCATCTTCTTCTTCATCTTAGTCTATAGGAATAGGCTAGGTGGCTTGGTTCTTTGTCGGAAGAACACAAGTTGTGTGTTGCAATTAGGTAGTTTGGGTGTACTGTACTTGTAATTGTAGCGTTGTCTCTATTGAGGCATGATCATAGTGGATTCAGAGGTTTTTACCCAAGGTTGAGTTTTCCTCTATAAACACTTGGTGTCGTGTTGTTTGTTCATTTCATTTTTCAGTTCGCATTCAGTTTTTGGAAAGTACACTCAGTTTCCTGTTGAGACAAAACACAGCACTGTATCCTGTCACAACTGTCGAAAATCAGGAAATATTTTCGATCCTCAATTCAACCCCTCTTGAATACTCCTTAGATTTACTTCAACTTTGTTAGGTAATTATTGGTTCTTATCCCCTCAATGACTCTCAACTTATTTGCCACATGAAATAGTTCCATTTTTTTGAAATATGGAGTCACAAGAAGAAAAAATGATATTAATTAAAGATGCATTCTTTTAAGAATTAACATCCCATGGTCAGGATACGGTTAAGTCAACTACATTTAGCTCATTATAATAGTAACAAAAACTCTCAACATACTAGTGTTCAAATTTTGAAACTTAGCTTTCTCCTTTGGGAAGCAGATTACTTCACCTATCGCTTACATAGAACTCAAATTAACTTTAACTAAATAAAGAAAACTTGATATCCTTTCTAGTCTCCAAACGTTAATTAACAACTTTATGATAGCTTATCAATTAGTAATCAATTAAAAATGAAGGATTATGGACGCAAAAACCACATTGTTCCCAAGTAAAAAGAGATATAGAAACTTCACATCATTTATGAATGCCTCTTTCAAGCTATTTTATTTTTACTAAAAACATAAAAATATGAAATTAATGGTATCGTGACCAAATATTTCTTCAAAGCATAAGAGAATCTACTCAGTTAAATGTAACAACAATATTACACAAAATTTGATTTATCACTGAAGTATTCGAAAAGAAAGAAATTTTGTTTATTTCAATCCTATGCAATTAGAATAATGTTCCATGCAGGGAATATTATGACATATCAAGAATAGTATTGAGGTTATTCATCACTACTAAGAGTTCAATGACATGATTATAATCTTAACATATGTCTGTGGTCGGAAGTGATACTAAGAAAGAACATTGATAATTACACTTACTATCCATATGTGATGACAAAAGTGGTTCTTCTTGCTAAACCGAGGTAAAGATTTCCCCATATGTGTTCTCAAAGTTAAAGGAGTACCTTCGATCGATGAGCCATTGAGAAGATTACATGTATGGTGTCATTAGTCCTTCTCGATATGAACAAGCGTAAATGATATTTCGACTTAGGATTATCTTCTTATCATCTGCTTGGATCATTGTACTTTGATACCTTAACGTTTCCCTAAAGAGGTTTGTACATAGTACATTGCGTATGAGTGTAAGCGTAGAGAGGTTACCGATAATCAAGATAAGATTCATTGCTTTTTCTTGGATTAAAAAGTTGTTATGTCCGATCACTAGATTGAGATATAAGTAACTCATAGGTCTGTGGCCACATCAAAGAGCTTAAGTCAAAGTAATTCCAGAGAGCCAAGCAAATAAAAGACTATGCTTTGTTAGTGACCCGTAATACATAACACCTTTGAGATAACCAAGGATGAAATGATTGAATTACTGATTAATCGTATCATGGAGATATATAGTTTAACAACCGTTTTCTATCACGTTGGATGGTTAGTTTCATCCGCGAATATTAACATTGCATGCCACAAACAATAAGACAATACATAAAACTTGTAGGTTGACTAGTCATTCAAGAAATGGTGAAATGTATCAACATTGATGGAGAAAAATAAAGAGAAATACTATGAACATGATAATTTATCAAATAGCACAGTTAATAGTAAATGGAAGAGTAGTTAAGCTAATTTTAGGGATTAGCTATTACGGATACATTTGTTTAATTACAAATTTGAGTAGATCGTGCAACACAGGATAGTTTTTTCCCAAGTTAATGCTTGTGTCATTGGATTCGGCATTGCATAGGTTAATTAAAAAAATTGTTCTTAGTCATCTCCCTTTTTTCATGAAATCTGAAAATTCTTTTTTATTTAAATTAGATTCCCTCTTTTCATAAAATAAATTAAACCTTCTCCCTTTTTCCGAAAGTAACCTGCCCAATCTATGACCAAAAGTTGACAAAGTAAGGAAAAATCCATCCTCAAAATTATTTAGTTACATAGCATTAATAAAAAAATTACTAATTAGATCATTTATCAATAATTATAAAATAATTATAAATATACGGGATTTTTTACACCAGTAACCTTACTAGTATAAGTTGAAAGTTTAACTCTACTTATTAGTTTCTCATAGATCAAACTCCAAATGTCTATTTTCATTTTTTTTAGAATTCCCTCAAATATTTTACTTATTTTGGCAGAATTATGTCCATTCATCATTTCTATTACACGCTCGTTGAATTGTTAACAAATTAAGCATGAAAGGTATCTTATAATTTAGATGAAAGTAAACAATGAACCTAGTTTGAAGTACATTGAATCTCCAACAAGTGCTTTCCTTGATGTTACCATGGTGGTGCAATCTATCTCATTAGTCTCTGGATTTACATATTCGGTTCCTTATTCATATATACGTATCTTTCATCTTACTTCCCATAATTAACTACAACTACATTATGCTTAGTTAAAGTAGTTACGATGCCAACTCTTTTTTGCCATAAATTTCCACTGTGCATGTTTGATTAACTTCGACAAACTAATGTATCTCTATCATGTCACAAAGATTTTCCTCTAACAAAATACACAACGCTTTAAATTATTATTTCGCTCATGGTTCATAATCTTGTGGTTGAAAGATATATGCAATAATTCTCATCAAGCTCATGTTTTAATGTGATTTTTCTTCATTGAGGGAAAATAATCTTTATGCAAAAGAAAAGAAATCAGCCAAACCATTCATTTGTAACTAATCAAAATGAACCCAATGAAATATATTAAAATAATTCAAAATACCTATTTACACTAGATATACATCAGAAGAGGTTGAGACATAAGCATACAAACTTAAGTAATGACAAGGCAGTTTGATCCTCATTCTCATCCGTTGAAGTTAAATACAAATGTGGTATCATATTACGATCATTCGTAGAAAAAAAATCATCTTTCTAAAAAGAGAAGATATCTATCAAGTATTTCACAATATAAACACCTCCATCTCACTAAGTAAGTTCCACTACAAAAAAAAACAAAACCATAAAAAAGACTAGAATTAGCCATGAAAGTTACAGAGGAGAATAACCCATTCTTGAAAAAGTCTTCAAGCAATCCTACATATTTAAATACCTCTTCATGTCAAAAAGAAAAGTTTGATCCTAAATTCGACAAAATGAAGAACATCGCTGCCATAGAAGAGTCATCCCAAATTTTGATGCTTGATCTTAAGCTATCAAATGAGGGCTCAAGCATGGACTCTAAGGTGCTGGAAGCAAACCCTAACTTAAATCTTGACTCAAAACAAACTATAGAGGAGAACCATTCGGCCACGGACGCACCCTTGATGGAGACTGCTTTGGAGCCTAGGGTTTTCACTTGCACTTATTGCAAAAAAGAGTTTTCGTCATCTCAAGCTTTGGGAGGCCACCAAAATGCTCACAAGCATGAGAGGGCCTTAGAAAGGTTGAAGAATGAGTTAGAGAACACTGCACATCAATTTGGTCCATCATTTCAATACCCATATTATACTCTCTCTGGCATGCATACTAATATGCCATATTTAGGCACATATAACAATCTGTCGTCACCTCTTGGTGTACGCATGGACACTATGATTCATAAGCAATATTGGTCTATGCATGGAATGCATGGATTTCGCTATGGACATGGTATGTGGCCTATGCACCCTCTATTGAGTTCCTTAGAATCTTCTGATACACCTAGGACCACAAACCCTAATTATCATGGATCTTCAACTTCAAATGCGAACATTGGAGTTTCTATGGAAACACCATCACCAAGCCATATAAGAGATCTTACAAAGCCAAAGATTGCTACTAATAACAGGTCCTCTCAAGGAAAGAATAATCAAGTTCAATCAAATGCTTGTCCTAAGAAGGATAAAAGTAAGGAGCCAACGCTCGATCTGTCACTGCGGCTTTGATTATTTTCTTCATTAGAATTCATTTTTTTAATTTTCAATTTCCTTTTCGTATGGTGTTGCATTTAGGTCCATTTAATGATACATTAAACAATGTTGTTTGTTATGTAATTTTCATATTGGGTAATACAAAGGTTTATTTGAATTCTTTCATACTTCATTTCTCTTATGTAAGTTACATACATCATGTAATCAAATGCTTGTTTTCCAATTCTGTTATCTCTTTTTCCAAATTTTCTAAATTTGTGCTTAAATTTAGATCAAATTAATTGTTTTATGAAATTTTGAGTGAATGCCTAGTTCATGTAGGAAAATACACAATAATACAATATTATATTTTTGTATTTCCATATTTATATAACGTAGTTTTATTTCCATTAGTTTTCACTCAATAATATTAATTGAAATCAAAAGTAAATTATAGACTTTTTTTCTCCTTTTTTTGTTTGCAATTGGTAATTTTTGGTTTCACAAAGCAAGAAAGTTTTACCATAATATATAAGCTAAATAAGAAGCTTCGTCCCTCAATAAATAAATAAAAATAACAAGCTTCCCATATGTTCACCTTATTACCAACATAATTCCTCTCATTAACAACATATCACTTTTCACAGTCACCAATATTCTATCATTGTCACTCTCATCCCTCCCACCCTTTCTTTCATAAACTTGACATCCTTTATGATCCTTCAATGCAAAGTGTGGCTATAACTTTTTTCCTTTTTTTACAATGCCTTCACCACCAATACTCCCAACATTTTCAATAGTCTAACCAATTTAACTCTCCACCTTACTACAACAACAACAACAATCGAGTGTAAAACCCGATTAAATGGGGGTACGCGGGTCAGGATGTACGCAACCTTATATTACCCATGTTTAAGAAAACAGAGAGGTTGTTTCCGAGATTGACCAATTGCTGCATTGAAGTATTGACCTCCAACAACTTCACCAAAAATAAGAAGTATTGGAAGGTTTTCATAGCCATTTTGCTATAGTGTGATACCCACCAAAAATGAGCCATTTAAGAGTATTGATAGGACTACCTATATTATCAAAGGTGCACCTTCTTTTCAGGAAACTCATCCCATAAGAACTCCACAGTTAAGCGTGCTAGCTGTGCAGCAATTCTGGGATGGGTGACCTCCTGGGAATGACATTCCCAGAGTGTGGGTGAGTGAGGACAAAGCCCGCTTGAAGGACATGTGGTGGTCTGTGGGGCCAGTTCCAAGACTAAGACTGTAGGGTGACCTCCGCCGCAAAGGGCGGGGTGTTACATATAGTCCATAATCACCTTACTAATTGTACTATATCTTTTTCAAGCCGTAGGCCTCGTGCCCTCCTAAGCTTCACTGGTTGGTGCTAAGTCTCCTCTTTACTAAAGGAAGCAAAGATGGGGAAGAAACTAGATAAAAATGAAGAGAGATGTTGTAACACCCCGCTTTTTGCGGCCATATCCGTTTATTAGACATAAGCACAATGCATATCCAATACATATGTATTTAATGTTATTAGTCTGGACCGGCCATATCAATATCCAATGTAGTGCAAATATTTTGATAGTTGTAGTATATTTTGTAGGAAAAAAAAACAATATCAAGCAAGTAATGCAATAAATTCATTGAAAATGTAAGTCATTTCTTGTAAGTATGATTCTATCAACATTTTTTGGAAAAGTACAAATTACTTTTGCATACTAAACTTGTTACCCATAAAATCCCCTTTTAATTATAAATATATTACTAATATAAGTGGATGAAAAATCAGCTATTACATAAAACTCGTAGCGTATTCAAATCAATTCCAAATTTATTTGGTTAAAGAGAAATCTCATACAAACCCAATCTATAAAAAATACAAACCTTGTACAAAGACAATGTGTAGTGGAGCTGTGGAGCTCTGATATATCCCACAATGGTGACTCAAATGTGATCTTTTGTGATTTGTTAATACATTAATCACAAGTTGCAATCACGATTGGAGTGGGACACATATCGACCTAGCGAATCTAGCCCAGGACCGATAACCCGACCCGAAAACGCGAATCCAATTAGATCCGATTGGGTAGAACCAAATTCCAATCGAAATCCGAATTTACCCGAACCGATTTAAACCAACCCAGTCAAGACCGACCCGATTTTGAACCATATCCGATTTAGACTAACCCAATTTTATCCTGAACTTAATATTAACCGAAACCCGAAATCAAACCAAATTTTGTGACCCAAAACCGAACTGAACCGATTGAAAGCTAAAACCAAGCCAAACCTAACTCGTTCCGGATGAAACCCAAAACCGACCCAAATTCGAAAGCATATATGAGTTTCAGATTTGAGTGAGGGTGTTGAGTTTTTTTTTTCCATAAATGTGTATGCATGGGTGTCGACAGTTTGGGGTTGGGACTTTGTGTGTGCACTATTTTTTGTTTTATCTTTCTAGCTAGTTGGGTTAAGGATTTTTGGGCCTGGGTTGGGCTTTAATAATTATTTATTGGTTTATAATTTTTTTAATGGATTGTTTAGATAATATTTTTTAAAGATATCATCCCGACAAGACCCGACCTAAACAACCCAACCTAAATCCGATCCTGTAACACCCCGATGGGTACCCTAGATAAAGCATAATATATAATGCAATATAATAATAGAAATGGGTTTAAAATATAGTAGAGCCTTCGAGCTTCTACCCCAAAGTTCCCCAACAGGTGTTACTGCAACATAAGTCTATCC
>ONZK01000720.1:12800-26292 GCA_900322385.1 Pharnaceum exiguum
TTTTTTATAAGGCGAGCTTAAATTTAACCACCAAAAAAAGTTGTGAGCTGAACTGAAACTACCTAAGCTTAGGCATTATCACCCACCAAAAAATATTTTGATCAGTATACAATTTTAAAGTAGAGCTTGATTCAGTTATAAGTATTCCTTTCAGTTTAACTCATTTTCGTTGAACACCCCCTTGCAGTAGTTGCTACTACAAGCATCGCCTTCACGAGAAAACTTCTACTAGCGTAGTTGAAGAGGGAATAGTGTAATTAGCTTTGTCTTCCTTTTTATCTCGATGTATCTTCAATTCATAGTGGTATTGTGATGGAAATATATTCATCTTGAATTGATTCGTAAGTAAATCATAGAGATTGTTTAGTAGATCGGGGTGCTGAATAAAACACTCCTTAATATGAAACATAACCTAATGAGAAATTTTTTTCTACATCCGTTTTATTTATGAGATTGGATCACAAATGACTAAAAAAAGTCAGGCAATTCTGTGGATTTTAGCACAAACAAAGTCGAACATTAGTCTTTTTTTGATATATATCATGTGGTTAGAAAGTATTATATTAGACCACAAAGATACAAAAGAGGGTTGTACAATATTAGGGATACGGTATACCTGAGGTACCATATCATTTGTCGGGAAGCAAAAGAACGTTTTATTATCATAGTAATACGCAGCTTCAGTGCAGAAATTATGAAGATACCAGTTCTTAAATAGAGATTAGGTGTAACTTGTAACTAGACGTGGAGTCGTGGACCAGTAATCCAATGCATTACTCCGTAGTATAATGATCACAGTATGACCAAATTGTATTTGACGTTACAAGTATGTAGTTTAATATATCCATCATAGGACTAACTCTCTTGTTTTCTAGTTAAGTTAGCATCTACTGACTTTTGTTTTGAAGCCATTTCAAATGTAGTAGTAGGAGACTAGGAGTCATGAAACCCAATCACACTGATGAGGTACGGAGTGAACGCTCATACGCAGTGTAAAAATAGGGACAGGACAGTCGAATTGAGGTCGTTGTTAATTGTTTTCGTAGTACTATCTAATCACTGATGCATGTATGACATTAAGCAATCCAATAAGAATGACTTTGTTTTGAATGGGAATAAAATGACTACAAAAAGTTTGAAGTCATCATGGGATATAAAATGACTTAAAAAGTTTGAAGTCATTTTTTTTTGGTAGGGAGTTTATTTGATCTCTTTATGATACAAAGCGCACATACACGGGGAGTGCGGGGACTAATAATATTAAAAATAGTGATAAATAGTACGTATAAGGTAATGATTAATGGTGTTTATAGAGTCACTAGTTAAATTAGTAGAGGATGACTAATAATATTTACAAGGTGACTAATACTATTTTAAATACTTTGACAAAGACAAAACAATGTAGGTAAGAACTGTTGGGAAATATAATAAACTCCATTCCCATTGTATAATAGTGACAATTAATTAAAATTGTATTTGACAATACAATTGTTTTGACATATCTATTAAAGGACTCCAAATAGGCACTTTATTAGAAGGAAAAGTTACAAAAATTTATACTTGGTAATTTATGCCATTCACTTACTTCTTGAGTTCTATTTACTTGTATGAAATGAACATGATTTGAAATAATTGGTCTGTGCTTGGTACCAGTGGCGAAGCCATAAATTTAGTTCTACCGGGCTGAAGTATACGTCATTAGTACATGTACCGGATGTAATGTACACCGAAAAAAAGTAACTATTACAAATTTCCTTAAAAATAATTAAAAAAATCACTTTTCTTCTTCCAAATTAAGAGGTGTATCATATTTATTTTAAAGTAAAGGTAAACAAAAACTTATTCATTTGTCAAGTGACCACAAATTATTTACGCAATTATATATAGTCTATAATGATAACTATATAATGATAATCGCGTGATTTGGCACGATTTATAACTAGTTAAAACTAGAATTAATTGAAATGAAAAAATATATATACAATAACACTAGATAAACAACCTTAGGTGGTGCAGTTGTTAGTCCCTAAGACTTGCTTAGATAACGTTTTCTCCTATTTCCTTTAGGTTTTTTCCTTCTTTAACTTATTTTGATTATCTTTTTATAGATTTGTTATTATTTTAGTTTAATATAATTTTATTGTATAAAATATTTTTTTTAAAATTCGTGGTTTTTGGCAATGGAACAACATACAATACAAAAGTGAAAAAGAGAATGGCTTTCCTCGCAATTTGTCCCGGGCACGGGAAGCTCAATCAACATTTTTAATAAGGGAACATATAAGTGAGAAGCCAATTCTTACAATTAAGCATATTGAGCCTTTAAAAGCGTAGTGACTAGTGAGTTAGCCAAGAGATCCCACGACTAAGGATGCTCTTATATCGTATGTACCTCTCTAAATCTATCTTTATACATGGTATAAACTTACATTTTGTAATTAGAAGTAAAAAAAAATGTTTATAAGAGACACTTTTTCATTTATTGTCCGTACGATTCACTAGAGTTTTGCTCCAATTATATCTGGACCTGACCCGGGTCACACACATGTGTGTGGTTGATAAGTCTCCTAATGAGGATCATAAGAGTCAACAATGGGAGAAACTGCTTACCACTCCAACCAACTCCACATTGATATAAGTTCTCAAAAAAACTCCACATTGATATAAGAGCCATACGTAGTTATTAGTCATTCGATAATTGTTATTAGTCGTATAAATATTTCTATTGGTCAATAATCAGCTATGTGCCTGGACTGCCTGCGTATGCACAGATGACACATAGCAATGTATATTTGTATCTTTTTTTTTACATTAGATTTATTGTGTTTATTCCCAATAATATAGGTGTAATGTAATTGATTATTCAGCATAATGAGCAAATTACATCAAGCTTTTTTTTTTTTGGTTTCCGAGGTTTCCTTAAGCCGATTGAGCCAATCCAATCAGCTTATTCATGGTACAAAGGATTATCAAATTACATCAAGTTTAATGTAATGTACGGTACAAAGTTATTTCAACATTTTTTTCAGTTCAAATTAATTCAACATGAGTTACTCAAATATCACTTTTACATTCATTTTATTTCTTTTATTTTTTTTTTCTAAATTTTGTTTAGAATTATCCAGGTTGCCTAAGATGACCTGGGGCATGTGCATTATCTTGTTTTCAGTTCAGCTATGTTTTGGTTGAAAGAAGATTAATTCTGCTTAGATTAATTCACCTTTTAAAATAGAAAAAAAAGGATTATCAGATTATACTGTTTCTTTTCGTCATACTCCATCCAATTAGATCAAACGTTCAGGGCTATAAAAAATTTCTATTAAAAAAGCGGATATTTAGACACTATTTAATCCAAAAACAAAATGAAAACCCAGAAATCGCTGAACATTAACTAATCCACTCTAACAATGGTAGGTCAAAAGATATTAGAATAAATGTGAGACGGAATTAGTAGACATAGCAGCAAGTATTAAACTGCACATCTGTGGATCCATCTCCACGGTTGTCTGGCCGCTGCTGCAAATTAATGCAGCTATTTATTTATGCACCCTGACTCAAAGGTAACACTATCAGAATTTAATCAGTGATACCTACGATTATACTGGGTGCAATACTGCAACTTCATGTATCAAACGATTAAATATAAACGTTTTTTTTTATAAAAACCAAACAGAGCTTCATTTGCCAAAATGAGAAATACCCAGATGGGAAAACATGGCATATGTCAAAGACAGATTATTTAGTAGGGAGAGAGGTGAGATTGATGTGCTGACGGAGTTTTGGTGGGTTTATATATTAGCGTTCCTGTTAGTGAAGCGTCATTAGGGCTAGTAGGAAAGAGATGTTGGGCTGGCAGGTTTTTGATGGGCTTATTGTGGGTACTAAAGCTTGGTGCCTGATAGGGCTACTTAAAATGTTATAATAGCTTTTTGATGGGCTTGTCCTCGGTGACAGTTGGCATGTTCTATTTTAAACTACTCCGTATGGATTATAATGGGCTTCATAATGAGATGGACAAAACCATTAATGTGGATGAGCATGAAAGGCATGGTTTCTTAGCGTTCCTTGATAGATTAGGACATTAGCAATGCCTCTATTAGAATTCGTGTCAACCTTCTTCTTTTTTCAGGCATATCACATAAAATACAGGCATGCATTGTGGACCACTCATTTTTATTTTTTATTTTTTTAAGTTTTCTATCCTCATATCTGTCAGTACAGGTTCCCATATCTGTCAGCACAGGTTCTCATATCCGTTGTGACGGATACTAAAGTTTGTCATCACATATATTAGAAACTGTCGCCACAGATATGGTAGGGTAGTGAATGGGGAGGGAGGTTAGGGCGGTGAGTAGGAAGGGAGGGTATGGTAGGGCGGTGAAAGGGGCGTGGGGAGTCGGCCCGCGGTACTGGTCCGAGGGAGATGGGGGAGATGGTCGGGTATGTGTTTTTTAAGAGAAAATGAAAAAAAAAAAAAATGATTCATAATGCATGCCTGCATTTTGTGTGATATGCCTGCAAAAAAAAAATAAGGTTAACACACCCACCGATGCCCCTATATATGTAAAGTAGCGTTATTTTATTTGTATTGAGTTGTTTCTTAGTCGCAACTCTGACGAAGTTTAGAGCATTTACAATGGTTGGCGTTGAAGAAGCCTTAGGCCTGTTCGTTTCGCAACTTATTGGCAACTTATTCAATAATATTAAGCTCAACTTACAAGATAAGCTTAACTTTTACTGATAAATTGTGTTCGTTTTGTCAGTTTATGGAGACAACTTATCAAATAAGCTATCTTATTTGGTAAGTTTTATAAACAAGCTTATCAAATAATCATATCAATAAGCTTTTTATATTCCAATATTACCCCTACTGAAAATATTACCCTTTATAATTGGCAATTACGATTGTCCTTTTATGTCATTTTACATTAATCAGCTTCAGCTTCAGCTACTTCATCCGAACACCCTAATTAGATTATCTATTAAGCTTCAGTTTCAGCTACCTAATCAGCTTCAGTTTCAGCTTCAGCTACAGTTAAATTTGCCGAACAAACCCTTAATCCTATGTAGCGTTAGCTTGATCTCTTACCATTGCACATCCAACAAAACTGCTTTACGTTGAATTTCTAGCAAGCTGCTAGCCCAAGTAGCAAGTCTGAAGCCCAAGCATGCCGCTTGAAAAAGCAAGAAGCCGCTAAAAAGAAGCATGTGTGCAAGTGGTCATCATGCTCATTTGAATATAGCTCCGTTGAATCTATTGAGCTCAATTTTGTACCCCCTTACAGATTATGATAATTGGAGTCAACTACTCGTAGGATCCTCAACTACACGATGATGAGTTATCGCGACCACAACCTGTCAATTGACGAGGGGAACTTAACCTTGATGGTTGCGATGTGCAAATAATGTTTTTAATTGAAATGTGCTGTTTTTCTTGCTGTACATGTGCTTTTGCCTGAGATAATGTGTCGATGCTCAGCTCATAAGTCATAAGTCATACGGTAGTAAGTCTAGTAACTAAATAAGTTTATGTTTGAATAGCGGATGCGTGTTATTGAGCCTGATTTAAAAAAATGCAACTATTGGTCGAGCAGAGTTGCCTGACATGTGTAGCACTGTAGCACATGCTAAAACACAGGAATACATGAGCCAACGCAAAATAATCTGCCAAGTCAAGTTGGAATTCACAGTACTCGAACCCACTAGGCCGTCGCAGGCCGCTCGTGAGACTTTAAGGGCATGTGCTAATCCAACAAATGAGGCCTCAAAATAAGAAAACTCGACAATTATTTGTTTTGGTTCAATAATTTATTTTTAGAAATAGTTGTACACGTTTTATTTCCAAAAAGAGAATAGTTCAACTATTAGTGGACATATCATTCTATTTCTTATTTTCTTATGCCATGAGGCCGGCTTGATTTGGCCATTTATGTCTTCCTTTTGTACTTTAGCTTGCCAATTTTGGAGAACTGGAGAAGTAATTATAATTACAAAGTTTTGAGTAAGAAAGTACTACTTTTATCAATTTGGGGTTGATTGGAGTGTTAGATAACTCCATAACACTTAAGCGAGGTCTCAGATTCAAGCTCGAATGTATGCAGAGATTCTCGTTGGGAAACTCACCCAGCACAATTAGGTGTACGACCCGGTCGTAATCGGAGAAAAGCTAAGAAAAGTACTAACTTTTTTTGGTGTGAAACCAAAGTACTACTTTCAAACAGACCGAAAAAATATTTTCAAAAGGACAAAACTTAGCTTGTTTTTCACATTAAAAAAAGAAGAGCTTTTTTTATGATTGTTTGCTCCGTTTAACCAACGTTAGGTTGGTATTGTTAAGTGAGGCGTAGGAAGAGAGGGTGGCACAGGGAGTGGTACATTATTGTGTGAACCTGTTTTATATATGAGTCTGTATATTAATGACTCATTGTGTTGGGTATACTAGAGTATACTTGATGTTTTGATGATGACGTCAAATTACATCGATGAGTTCATATTGCTACTTTGATATTGAAGCTTCCATTGGTAAAGATTGAAAAAGTAGCTACTCGTCTTACTTACAAGAATTATTTGAGTTATAATTTATATACTTAGAATTCTTGTTAAAAGCACTTGATGATAAAAGTATTTGGTCAGAGAACACAATACTGTGTTCTTTCATAACATGATTTCTAGAATCAGAACTGTTTCTAAAACACTTCAACGTTTTATGTGTTTAAGTTTACCAACTGATATTTCCACGAAAAGTATTATTCAAAAATGGTATTTTACTAATATACTTTTCAAATATTCTTTGGTAAAATATATGTGGCTCATATTCTTTATAAGAAACGTGTTTACTGACTTAGCCAAAAAGAAAAGTTTTTGGATTAAAACATATCTTTATCTTTCCTTATTTATCTCCTTTAAAACTCTTCTAAATTGCTGTAACTTAGTGTCCTAGTTTCTCCTAACTTTGACCAAGTGCATTATGGATTTCCAGAAAAAGGTTTACGTTTCTTTGGTCACAAAACATAATATTATTTGTCAAAAAAGGTCTTTTTCTAAACCTAGTATATTGCTGAATACATTAGTATATATAGATGCATATATTCAGCAAAATACTTTGAGGACTTACAACGTACATAGCAAAACTCATAAAGTCAAAACAAGTTCTTCCATCAAGTGCTCATAGGTTTCATTATACCTTTCATGCTTATTCAGAAGCAATTCATAGGTAAATATAGAAGTTCATCTTCTTCTTAATCTTAGTCTATAGGTTAGGCTAGGTGGCTTGGTTCGTTGTTGGAAGAACACAAGTCGTGTGTTACAATTAGGTAGTTTGGGTGCACTCTACTTGTAATTGTAGCGTTGTGTTGATTGAGGCGTGGTCATAGTGGATTAAGAGGTTTTTACCCAAGGTTGGGGTTTTCCTCTATAAACTCTTGGTGTCGTGTGGTTCTTTTAGTTTGTTGTTCAGTTCACACTTAATTCCTAGAAAACGCCAAGTTTTACAGTTGAGACAGAACACAGCACTGTGTTCTGGAACCACAGTCGAAAATTGGTCAGTAACTTTTCAGTCCTCAATTCACCCTCTCTTGAGTACTCCTTAGATTTACTTCACATTGAGTATACAATAATGACCCATCGACTACACAATAATGAGCCCTCGTACAAATAATAATGACCCCTCCAACCCAGTCTCATATATGAAACGGGTTAACATTCCTTAGAGTTCCTCTATGAATTTGTGATAAAGTATTATTCCTAGCTTCCATTATAAATTAACATTGATTTATTTTTCGGGATAAACATATTAATTTTCCTCTTTCTAAAACTGGTAAGTTTTCGGCTGGGAAAACTATAACTATCAATTATACCCTCTCTTTATAACACCCAACTCCACCACTCACCCTCATATATCATTTATGTAATTCCCTTTAATACCCTCTTTTAAGATTCTTGTATGATAAAGAGTACCGATAACATTTACTTAACTAAAAGTAGTTTTCTTAACTTTTGATTCATTTGCAAAGAGGAAAGTTACATTGGAACTGTCGGAGTAATTGATAATTGTGGGGGTTTCAATTTAGTAGACTTAATAATTTAGTTTATTTCATTTAAGTTTGATTTAATAGGATAGAAGAAAATAAAATCTTTGAATTCATTACATGTACATAATATATCTATCATATATATCTATCATATACATATAATATATCTATCATAGACATATAGAGGTTCTTAAAAAAAAATTTGATATAGAAAGAAGAATACATAATATGAAATACAATTCAAAAGAATACATAAGATTCACATATAGAATGAAGGGTGATCGTCTATAACGTACATCCGTCAATGAATAATAAGTAGACGATTAAGTACATCACATATTCGAAAACTTGATTACTGAAGGCTAAGGCCTGTACTGGGAATAAAGGCTTTCCTTTCATTAGTGAAGTAGATATTTGCAGACTTCATGGTGAGCTTTGTTTCGCTCGTCCAAAAGAGTATCCTGTATCGGTACACCATTAACACCTTGACTACAAAATATTGTTCCCCTCTCATCATTTCTGGCAGCCAGTTTTTCCATAGACTAAAATCCAGAGTAAAGTCTACGGAGTCATTGGTAAATGATTTCCTTGTGCCTGGCCACTGGTACAAGGAGGAGGCATTGAACAACCAAACTCCGTAACTTCCATCCCACCTTGGGAACGTGATCCTGCCCATAATGGTATCATAGTGTATGCCTTTGTACACATCTTGATTCAGGACGACCAACTTGAGGCTGATGAGGTTGCTATCGGGATCATCAAATGTTTTGAGATGGAATCTGGTGATATAGCAAGATGGCGGTACTGGTCGAAGGGTAAGCCAAAGAGTGAGGATCAGCAGCGCTGTGAGGCCTATGATCTTGACTAACCATACCAAGGTTTTGTAAGCGTTCTCTATAACGCTCTCCACATACACATTGCAACACTTCAAGTTGACACAACACATAGAGTTGGACATTGTGTTGCTCTTATAAGTTTTTTTTTTTTGGTAAGTCTTACACTATAGGTTTAGAAAGTAGGGGAGAATGGAATCTGTAGCAGGTTACAGTAACAAGGTATGGCAAAGAACAATAGAACTGATATGGCTTTGATGTGTTAAGCAATCTATATGAGAGACTGGAAATAATGACTAACCTTCTTCTTTTTAGTGTCAGAAGACAAATTAGTTAATAGTTACAGTTCTTTTATGCTAGCATTATAAATGAATTGAAGCATTTACACTCCGCACAGAACGAGGCAATAATTAAACATGAGTTGGACAAGTTGGAGAAATGGACAAAACTTTAGTTGACTTCATGGCTTGAATATTTCATGTCAACTTGCTATTTTTTTTCTTTCGGTTCTCTCGATCTAGAACAGGTGAATTAAGAAGATAATAAAAATGTAATTTATCAAAAAAAAAATAATAATAAAAATGTAGCTATGTGCTTTTGGGGTAGGGTTTATCTCATATTCCCACATTGTTTATTTTATACAAAAGAACCCTCTACATTGCCAATTGATTTTCCGTTAGAACCCCCTTTTGATTATTGATTATGGTTATTGAGACCATTGATAATTTCTAGATATTCAATTTGAGATACTTTGCTAGCTACAAATATTAAGTCGGTTTTTTTTGGCTGGTATTTTCGATTATTTTTTAAAATAAAATCTTTTATATAGATGTGTTTAAGTGATAGTAGCTAGATCAAAATAAACATACAGAAAAGGGGTTCGATTATTGTCGTTTTTCTTTAATATGGCCATGTTTGGGTAGCTATCTACTATTTGTTGTTTTAGTATTTCTTGTCATTTTCTCTCTCACCTGAATTCGCTATTGGATATGCTGTCATTTTCTCTCTCATATCAATATGCTGTTATCCTATTCGGTAATTAATTACCCAGACAAAACCTATATACTAATCAATTGACACTACTGTGATAGTAAGAAGACAGGTAATAGGAGATACTTGTTTCAAGATAGTTTTATAGTTTATCGATCTGTCAAACCGTACCCTTCATCATAAATGTATTACAAGTTCAGGAAGTAATAAGCTAAGCTTTAAACTCACTTTGTTTCTTCTTAGCTCCCATACCAATCTAGCGAGACACAACTTGTACCTCGAGTCCCCTACAGAAAGAACTCTTCATACTTCAAAAACACACCATCTATGGATCGTAAAACAAAGCCTCATTCTCGTTTCACTTCTATACATTGGTGCTGCTTTAACAGTGTATTGGTGATAGGCCTTTCAATTGGACCTGTATGGTGCCTGCTCTCAGGGCATCCTCCTAAGCTGACCCTCCAACAATTCGATGTCACCCACGGTTCCAACGAAACTCTGTTGAACTTCTACATCAGGGTTGATAACCCAAACAAGTTCCGCAAAATCACACACAATCTCGCATGGCTTGATGTGTGGTACAACAACGGAAGTAGCAACCACCACATATATTGGGAGTTCCCACCGCGTTATTCTACTCAAGAGAAAACCGAGACAATCTACTGGAACTTGTCCATAACAGCTAAACCTGACGACGGTGATTTCCTGTGGGAGACCGACGCGGAGAAGCTGAGAAAGCGCGAGGGCTACTTCTACGTATCGTTCTTCACGGCATTCAACTATGATATCTTAAGATGGAAAGCCAAAACGGAGGTTCGTCTATGGGTGGATCTTAAAACCAACAATTTTACTTCTAAGAGCAACCAATCTGAGCAGCTTACTGCTACAAACATCCCCTTTATTACTATGAAGAATTTCGATCTTGCTGCTTCTAGCGAAATAACCATGTATGATTCATAGAAGCTAGCTGAAATTGATATAGTTCGCTCTTTAATTTTGACTTCTTTTTTATTGTTTGATTCATGTATCATCTGAGTGGCCTGGTATAGAAGCCTGTGTTCATCTTGCTTGTGGTAATTGTTTGTTCACAAAAAATTGTGCGAACCTGTTTCATATATGAGATTGGGTAGTAATGGCCCATCGGCTACACAATAATAAACCCACAGATACACAATAATGAACTCTCGACTACACAATAATGATCCATATCACCCAGTCTCATATAAGAAATGGGTTCACATAAATTTTTATATTATTTCTTTATTAATTGATCCTCAAAACTAACAAAGGTTTTTTTTTTTGGAAACGTAAGAAGTTTTAAAAGTTCACTGAAATTTGTATGACCTCGTTTTATATATGAGACAGTGCCAATATAATTAATGGTAATCCAAAGTCATTAATCAAATTTTATATGCCATTAACATACAATCTCATATATAAATGGGTTCACACAAACTTTTCGATAAGCACTTGGGATTATCTAGGGAGTACGTGGCAAAAAAAAAGGAAAATAGATAGTAGACATACAGATTGTTAGGGTGACCCACCTGGGTAAAAATCCGGTAGTGTCACTCCCTTGTATCTCTCGAAAGTTAATTAAAAACTAATGGGTCATTTCCCTTTAAAAAAACTAGTAGGTCATTAATACGTCTATCAAGTTTTTTTCACAATAGAGTGCTTAGCGGAGTGTGCGATAATATTCACCAACAAGGACTTGATAAATGAACCTAAGTGCTATTTGCACCCATATATAAAGAGGGATGCTTTTTGCACTCCTCACTACATTACATTTTTGTGCACTCTTTTTGGTTTGGACCAAAATACCCTTATATATAAACTTGGAGAAAAAAAAAAGGACAGGGGTAAAAATAGTTGCGCCGAAATTAAGTCTTAATTTTCTCTCTCTACCTCAAACTACTATGGCCGATCTGGCCATACCTTATTGTACAATTATAGCCATAGTCACCATAGTTCACAACATGTTATGGTGAAGCTAGCCATAACAATTTTTAGTATGGCGGACGCTACCATAACTTATGGGATCATTGTAGCAGAGTCCTCCATAATTTTATTAACTATGGCAAATATTACCATAATGAATGAATTTTTATGGCGAATGTGGCCATAAAAAATTGTATTATATGGTACAGTTCGCCATAATAACACAAGGTTTGGTTCATTCCGCCATCGTTCTACCCTGAACTATGGTGTTGTCCACCATACTTGTTGTACAAATTGTTATTTTTATGGTATATATAAATTGTAAAAATTGCTGCGAATACCCCTTACTTGATCGTATAGCAAAGAACGTTTTTTTTTAGAACAACAGTTTAATAAAGTCTTTAATCGTTAAAAAGCACTTTGATCATCCCTGTAATTTCTGTAAAGTATAGTGTAAAGTATAAAGCAATAGCCTTCTTAAGTTCGTAATACCTTGGAGATTTTAACTCCTGCTCCAAGTCCACCATTGTAGAGATGAAACAATTTAGAACTCATAACTCATAAGGCGCCAGACTGCCAGGCCGTTCCAGTAGTCATAGATGAGAAAACCATAACAATTCAACGAAGTATTTTTTTTAAAAGGGACATACCACTATACCAAGAAGCTTAAATTACTACACGAATAAATTTAAGTCATAGAAGCTACAACTCATTTCAAGAGTCAAGGTTCGCTTTCACCAAAAAACTGTCTAACGTACTACTCTTAACACAAACAACACTACAACAAGGAGTTCAGAATTGCACCGAGACTACTAGGAGTTCAGAATGACTGCTAGGAGTTTAGAATTGCACCTCCGCTCGAGGCATACTCGAAGCATAACTGCTTACATAGTACATGCTTTCATCGAACTATGCAAAAGTTAAGTCCTAAGGTCAATATGTAAAATTGAGTCTTTCATACTGCTGCTTGAGTGCTTACTGTATTCACTTATGATTACATCAAACATCAAAAGTAGACACCTTTCTCTTAACCTGTCTCAGCGAAGGAAGCTATTGAAGGGAATTCCCTACAAGCAGTTTAGCAACTATTCACCAACGTACGCAGACTAAAAGTGATCTCCGAACTGCGTAGGATAGTCACCCATTAGACGGCTCTTAACTCCAACCTGTGCATCTTCATCATAATCGCTAGTGTCGGAGACTGGGGGCGGTGGAAGTGGTGCGGATCCAATGGATTGTCTTGAGCTGGTGGTTGTCCAAAGAGTTCTTCATCTGCCATAACTCCTAAGAAAATCAAGAAGATGAAAATTTCAATCAATTGAAAAGGCAATTTATTTCGCAATCTCATAAGCCATTCAAATGAAAGTTAGCCCAACAACGTAGTTTCACATCTTCGGTTACACATTGCTTACAATGAAACTAAAAAGGCAGCACCATATGATCAAAGTCAATTAAAAACTCTAAATTCACATACAAGTGAAGAGAAAACATAAAGATCAAACCCAGTATCTCAAAGGAAATGACTACAACTAACGTGAACTCGTGAACCATCAAGCAAAGCTTGTCAGGCTTGATCGACACACTCCTCAACATCAACAAATTAGGCGTAATCCCTGGGGCATATAAATTGAAAAGAACACCTTTAACACATAAACTGAACATGGCCCCTGTTTGAATGGTCCTCGTAAATCGTAATCA
>ONZK01000720.1:38209-59707 GCA_900322385.1 Pharnaceum exiguum
ATTCGGCTCTTCCTCCCACGGCCTCCAATTCTCCAATCTCCCTCACCCCACGACGCCCACTCTTGCTCCCTCACTGCCTCCTTTCTCTATCTTCCCCACATTGGTATTTTTATACGGCTTCCTTTATGCGAATCACAAAGAAATATGCTAGTGTTGTCTCTCCTCAAATGGCTGAAGCCAAGACTATGCGGGAGGCATTTAGAGGGCTCAAGAAGTTGGTGTGTTGCTGCTTGCTGGAATAAGGAACCAAGAAACATCAGTTTATATTTTTATAATTGCCATATAAGATTTTAGTGTCATTTTGGTTGATGTTAGATATTTCAAATCATGTTTTCCTTGAGTTAGTGTGTTATATGCACCTCGTTCTTGTAATCAGGTTGCTGTACTGTCAGCAGATATTGTTTCAAGTTAAATGAAATTACTTCTTCCCTACAAAAAAAAAATGCTGAATAGGAAAACGGGGAAGAAACCAGGCCTGAATTTTCGGGTCCAACCCGGACATGACCGGAATAATTCAGGACCGGTTTCTGATCCTACCAAAATACAAAATTCCGGTTCACACCCCTATCGCTTGGTTCACTAGATTTTGGGGTTTGGGTTGGGTAGACACAATGCAAAGCCAACAAAGTTGTGCATTTGAGCATTTGGGTTGGGTTGAGCCAACCCATTAGGTTTCACCAAACCCGCATATATGGGTTTGATCAAACACATGAGTCCCTCTCGTTTCACAACCTCTCTCCTCCCATACCCCCTAAACCACCACCACTCCAACCAAACATTAACCCATGGGTTCAGACAACCCAACCCAAGTTGTGAGTTTCGCCAACCTAACCCCACAGGCCACAGCCAACAAATACTTGAACCAAACGGGCCTGAAACATTTTCAACTCGTCTTTCATCTTCTGCCGAGAGGCACCACACTCTGGCAAGATATGTACTGTATGAAGTTTAGCAAACAGTTTGGACTGCTAAACATTTAGGAGTACTTGTCTGCGAGTGCAGTTTCTGAGTTTTACCTATCAATAATCACTAGTCACTAGAAATCTAGTGTAGTTGTAGTAAAATCTGAAAACGCGCAGAGATGTCGAAGTAGAAACCAAAATAGGCTGACCTCTTTATTGAGTCCAGGCAGGGCAGTACTTGTAGTCTTATTTTATCCAGAAGCATAACATATAATAATTACTCGGATTGGTTACTTCCTTTGACAGTGAAACATCTCCATCATATCATCACATTTCTAAACAGATTATTCAAGACTTCATGAAAACAATAAGACAATGAAGACTAAAAAGAAAAGGAAAGTGAAGGACGTGAAAGGAAAAAGAAACACAGTTGCATAAGCCACAGAGCATATTTATCACCTCGGGCCAATGGTTTATAAAGAGCAGACGTTAGAGAACTTCATTTGAGGTATATGGGTGCCCCCCTTACACACTCCTTTTTACAAACCTCAAACGCATAAACCTCAATTCCACTATGGAACATCAAATAAGCTTTATGGGTGGACCTATGTTAGGCTCCCTATCCTCTTTAAATATTTTTGGTGTGTCACTCTCTCTCATGTGCGGGGCCCAAATTTTGTTTATGGAGAGGTTTGTGCAGATAAACCTATTTTAGTTGATTAAAACAAACGTTTCAAATATGTGGTTTATAAACCCAAATTCTAAATGTTTTATCCGTACAAGCCTCATTTTTTCACAGTGGATGCTCTAAGTTGTGAGATATAAGCTGGGGCCACAAGTGTCCCTCCCTTTCTAAGTCATGGGTTCACAATGAGTACTTTACATGGCAACCAAAATTACCATCAGAGCATCACATTTTTATGTTTATTTTGTTGAGTACCATTCATCACAACGGTGGAAAAAATGAGGTTTGTACTAACAAAAAAATATGATTTGGCTTTTATAAACCATAGTGTAGAGGTTTGTAAATATTAATAGATTTATCTGCACAAACCTCACCATCAACCCAAAAATTGGCCCCGCACAGCAAAACTAGTGACATACCAAAAATATTTAAAGAGGAAATGGCGGTCACTATAGGTACACTCATAAGCCTTGTTTTGAGGTTTATGCATAGTGGAATTGAGATTTGCGAAATGGGGTGTGTGTAAGAAGAATGGTCCACATATAAACCTCTAAATGGATTAACCATTATGGATGCTCTTATAATAAGCTGAAATTTGAAACAAATATACTAACTCCGATTTATATTTTTTTTTGCTCCACTAATTCATTTTGGGTTGTTTCTCATAGTTCCACTTTCCCTAATAGCATGTTTTTGCTAAACCTTTGTCTTCCCTAGAGCTGGCCACCAGCCAACTTGAGCAGATTTCAAGCTAACTAAGCATAGAATTGACTTAAAATAACCTTAACTCGCGCTTAACTCACTTCATACGACTCGCATTGAGACCAAATTATCAACAAAATTATGACCGACTTTGATCGAATTTGATCGACTTATCATGGCTAAGTCGCGACGAATTGGGCCGAATTATCCGATTTAGAGCGAATTTCACCGAATTAGGCTCTGAAAACTCAAAAAAAATCAGTTAAATTAATAACTAAAACTAAACTGGAAAAAAAAGAGCACTACCGACGAACAAAACACAGCCTTAGACCAACTTTTACTACTATAACCGACTTAGCCAGAGCTACCCACCCTAATTGAACCGAGCGGTTGAGACGAGCCATGGCCAGCTCTACTTTTCCCCTAGATTATACTACCCATTTCTCACACACTCTCTTAACTTTCCCACCAACTCTCTCCAAAATTACCACTCTCCTTAAATATTGTACCCAAACTCAAAAGTGGAACAACGAAAAAGAAAAAGAAAGGGAGGGAGGGAGTATAACAATAATAACACACCAAAAGCAAGCTCCATCTTCTCCAAATTAAATCTTACAAACTGAGAGAGGGGGCAGTAAGCATACACGGGATCTTCTTTGATTCGACAAACTTCAGGGATAGTTCAATTGAAACCATATTTTTTGCATGACAAAACAAAGCCACATCCATTTTGGGCTAATTCTATGTTGGTGTAGTATAACAGAAGTGTCAAATATATCATCAAAAATAATAAACACTGCTAATATTGACAACAAAGGCGCATATGACTGTACAGTTTTTGCAGCAACACTACTACAAGTCTACAACGCATCAATCAGGCCGTCTCAATCAAATCAGACGGTTACCCATAAAATCAAAATACAAATACACAAATGAGAAACGTTAACTTCATTCGCACAAAAAAAATAAAGTAAAGCTTTTCGAAGGATAAGAAAATGCGCACCTATTGGGAAATTTGAAGAAAAATTGAAATCCCAGACAACAAATCACCAAACATAACATCTCTTGGAAATTTCGGAGAGATAGAAAGTGGTGAGAGTTCCCCTTCGAATGAACGAGTTGGAGCTGTGTGGGAGTGTCGGGGTAGCCGTGTAAGCAAAAATAAGCATGGAAATAGGAAACACTGGAGAGCAGTTCGCGGGCTGACAGCCTAATAGGCTCGACCATGTTGGACTTTAAGGCCATCAGCCCATCAGCAACAATGAGTTGGGGTAACAAGGTCATCAATCAATTTCTATTGTTTCTCTCATAAGTCAATACCCACATCATTTTCCTTTAAAAATAGAAATTTCAATGACTTAAGTCATTTTTTATTCATTATTACAATGCCCCAATGTATCTTTTCTATCTTACTTTATCAATTTGCTAATCTTATTTTTTATATCCAACTTTTTAAACAATATTTATTTGTTTATATGTAGGATAAGAATTTTTTAAAATCAGAAATATTGTGTAAGTTGTGAAAAGCATAGCAACAAATGGGGTGTAAATGAATCGAGCCGCCTCGGTGAGCCCTCGGGCTCAGCTTGGTCGTCAACAGCGAGCTCGCGTCGAGCCCTACCCAGCTCGCCTGTCAAACGAGCCTAGCTAGAGCCGAGGGTACTATGACTCGGCTCGACTCGTTTTGACTCGTCTTTTTATTTTCATTACTTTTTATGTATTCTATAAATATTTAAAATTGATAAATACGTTATGTGAGTCAAATTTTAAGTTAATATTTAAGTATTAACAAATACAATTTTAGTAATTGAATATCTATTACATTTTATAACTTTATATTAATTTATTTTTAAAAAAAGTGAGATTGTCTTATTGTCTTAATTAATCCTGACTCGCATTAGGCTCGAGCCCGGTTCGAGGTTAAAACGAGTCGAGCCCGAGCCTCACATTTTCCGACTCGTCAAGCTTCTAGCCGAGCCTGAGCTTGAGCTCGCCTCGCCTCGCCTCGTTTACTCCCCTAGCAACAATGGTACTCATTTTGAAAAGTACAAAAATATAAAAAAAATTAGAAAATTTGTGTACACCCGTCTCACACTAACGTTAGTGTAAGACGGGTCTGGCGAAATGACCAAAAAAAATTCAATTTTTTCTTTCAATTCTATATAAATGAATGACCCCTATACAACTGAAAAATGACCCCAGTAGAACTGAATAATGACCCCCTAGAAATGAACAATGAACCACCTAGGAAAAATTTATAACAAGTTAAAACTGAAAAATAACCCCCATACAACTGAAAAATGACTCCCACGAATAATAACCCCCCTAGAAAAATGTATAACAAGTTAAAACTGAAAAATGACCCATACACAACTGAAAAATGACCCCCATGAATAATGAACCCTCTAGAAAAAATGCATAACAAGTTAAAACTGAAAAATGACCTACATACAACTGAAAAATGACCCACGTACAACTGAATAATGAACCCCTTAGAAATGAGTAATGAATCCCCTAGAAAAAATGAAGTATACGAGTTACTGAATAATGATTCCCTAGAAATGAATATGAACCCCCTAGAAAAAATGTATAATAAGTTAAAATTGAATAATGAGCCCCCTACAACTGAATAATGACCCTTTTACAACTGAATAATGAACCCCCTAATGAAACCCCAATAATGAACCCAGAACAACTGAATAATGACCCCTTTACAACTGATTAATAAACCCCCTAATGAAACCCCAACAATGAACCCTAAACAACTGAATAATGACCCATATACAACTGAAAAATGAACCCCATAATAATTAAGAAAAAAAGATTCACAAAAACTTGTGTACCTTAGTGTGAGACGGTTTTTTTTTTTCGAAAATTAATTTTTTTTTTTTACTATGGGGTCATTTTTAAGTTGTACAGGGGTCATTTTTTCAGACAATATATGTCTGCCATTTTTCAGTTATACAGGGGTCATTTTTCAGTTATATAGGGGTCATTTTTTTAGTTGTAAAGGGGTCATTTTTCAGTTGTAAAGGGGTCATTTTCAGTTGTACAAGGGTCATTTTTCACTTGTAAAGGGGTCATTTTTCAGTTGTACATTGGTCATTTTTCAGACAATATACGTCTGCCATTTTTCAATTTTACAGGGGTCATTTTGCACTTGTAAAGGGGGTCATTTTTCAGTTGTACATGGGTCATTTTTCAGTTTTACAGAGGTTATTTTTCACTTGTACATAGGTCATTTTTCAGACAACATTTATGCACCAAACTTTTACTTTGAAAAAGTTACAAATTTCCACACAAACAAGTCTCATATCTCAAAGCGACCCAAATAAAATGGCAGAGGAAAAGTTGCACCAGACAATCAAAAATTCCAAACTAGCAGAGAAGAGTCACGCAGCAAGCAAACACCAGACTCACGCTACAAGCACCAGACTCACGCTACAAGCACCAAACCAATCACTTACAGAGGCCAACTCGTTAAAACGAAGGCAACAAACCCTTTAGACGAAAAATAATAATGAAACAACCAGATTTGTCACACAAACCAAGGAGGGAGCGCAATGGCCGTCCGAACCGGGAGAGGTACACGGCCACACACACGGTGGGTGGTGATGGCAGACCGAACGGAGCGCAACGACTCAGATCCGTGCATGCCAGACGAAGGGAGGGAGGCGGCGAGTCTTTCCATGTGGTCGGAGACGAGTGGAAGCCGGCGGTGGAGCCACACGCGCGTGACGAAAGGTGAGATCGAGGAGAGAGAGTGGAGTGCGTGAGTGGAGAGAGCGAAGGGAGGAAGGAGGTCGGGGGGTCATAGGTGTGAAGGACAAATGGGGAGGAGGGGGGTGAGGTCGGGGAGAGAGAGTGGACTGCGTGAGTTGAGAGCCAAGGGAGGAGGTCGGGGGTAGAAGGAGAAATGGGGAGGAGGGGGTTTTGTTTTGTTTTGTTTTTGTTGAGTAAGGGTAAGGGTTATTATATATGGGGGTATACCGGTCTCACACTAAGGTTAGTGTGAGACCGGTGCACACAAATTTTCCTGAAAAAGATTTTTAAAAAAAAAAAACCGTCTCACACTAACAAAATTATTTGTGTAAAAAAATTGGCATATTTTTCATGATTAAATTATGTTCACAAAAAACAAAAGACGCTTTGGCATAGGCAACGAGACTACGAGAGTGCCGCAATGCATACCTCATTCATTTGAATAAATAAAAAATTAAAAAGAAGACATGGGTCATTGGATGGCCAGCTGTCTACCTTCTATTGGCTGAAAAAATTTGACCCTTACTTGGTGCAAGCCTGTAAGGGCATGTGCAATGGAAGCAACAATATATAGTTGCTTCCATATGCCACATAGGCCAAGGCATACTACAAGCTACTTTTGATATTGGTCTACAATGGTAAGTATCTTGGCACCAACAATGTTTTTATTTTCCCGTCAAATATTGAGCAAACTACATAGCTGGTTTGTTTTCGGCAGTACATATGCAAGAGATGAAAGCACTATTTTAGGACCACTAGGCCACATGTCACTCTCTAGTTGCTTGGTTTTATGAGAGCAAAGCTCAAGCAAGCTGCCTTACCAAGCAGGCTGCTTGGGGCAAAAACACTATTCAGCAGCTTCCATTTTGGTGTGCAATGGTTGTGAGACACAAAGCATATGCCACATAGGATTGAAGCTACTTCAAAGCAGCCCATTGTGCATGCCCTAAGGGCAGTTTTGGAGCCCAAATCGTGGGAAGTCATGGCTACGACTTCATTGAAAAATATATGGTCCTTGTCACAAAAAATAAGGAGCATAAGCCTTTTGACAATGACAAATACCAACCTTTGGATTTGACCTACTTTTAAGAAGGAGCTTTGATTGACTTGTAAATATGATTATCTTTTATTTTTATTTGGAAAAAATCCAAAAAAAATTGAAAATAAATTATTGTTTTGAAAATAATTAGTTTTAATATTTACACAGTTCGTGTTTGGGTGTAAGTTAACTTAGAAAACCAACACTTTTGTACTAACTAATTAGTGTATTTGTAATTACAAAAATGCATGATCTATGAGCACAAAATGTGCTACTTTTTGTCGTACCTAATTGTTTATTTTGTCGGTACAAAAAGGGTACAAATTTCAGAGTACTTTGTACTTACATTACACCGTTTTCGTTATGACATATTGTATATAGGTGGGACAATAATGAAATATTATAGTTACAGAAACTAATATGAAGGTTAAATACTATTTTGTTATGACATTTTTCATCTTTTGTCCGTATGAAAACGTGCAGATTTAAAATTTTCGTAAAAAGACTTATTGACGTTACTAATACGTACTTTTGTAGCGACAACTTATATGAACTTATCTTCTATTAAAGTCATATTTCGTCGTTTCAAAACTGTATAATTGTCAGTACAAAATGTGTAAAAATTTCCAAAATCCAGAGGTAGTACCAGCCAAACACGGCCTTGTAAACAAATAATAAAAAAAATCACGTAAAAAAAAATATTTTGTCTAATATATATGGGTAAAAGAAAAGATAAATTAAAATAATAAATACAAGTAAATAACGCTGCTCCTTAAAAGTAGGACAAATCTAATGGCTAATAATCGTCCTTGTCAAAAGCCTTATGATCCTTATTTTTTGTGACAAGGACCATATATACACCCATGACTTTAATAGAGTCATTGTTACAACAACAACAGATATAAGGTCATTTCATTCTCCCTCATCTCATGACCTTACATTGGGCCATTGTTGGCGATCCCCTAAAAGAGAAGGCTCAACATCCAATTTTTATAAAAACTAGGTGAATGCACGGGTTTGGATAATCAACTTTTTAATTAATTAATCAGAATAATAATATAACAAAATATATCAAGTTGTTATGAAAATATATAATAAATGAACAATAACTCTCGTAAATGTAAAGATATAAAGTACACATGTTAATATAACGGGTTCGTTTTTACTTGTGGCCGTGTGATACATGTTAATATAACGGCTTCCCTTTCACCCGTGTGATCAACTAATAAATATGAACCACTGATTGAGAGATGACATAGCTAAAAAAGACATCGATTATTATAAAGTAATTACTAAGTGATGTTGAACTTTAATTTGATAGCAACCAAGTTTTTAACAATATGCCATGGGATTGCAATAACTACGTTCCCACAAGAAATCAAAAAACCAAAGCTTTAAGCCTTGGTATTGTGTACAACATGTCAAAACTCAAGCCTTTAAATTCCATAATCAGCATACAAGTATACTATTGTACAATTAGTGCTTCTACCTCACAATGCAATGTATGAAAATTGACTATTTACATTAAAAAGTTAGAAGACTTAATCATTGTTTTCAAGACTAACGATAGAAACGATAACAATGAATACAAACAATATTAAGGAGTTAAGGGTACACTCTAATTGATGAGCTCATATCAAGATATGTTGTTCTAATGTCATCTCATGTTAATCACCAGGGCCGTGAGACGGCCCTGTACGAGCGGTCTGCTCGCACAGGGGCTCGGCCTTGTGACGGGCCTCAGTTTTGAGGCCCAACTGATTTTTGGTCTTAATGAAATTGTGACTGGAAAGAGCCCAATTGATATTCATAATATCGCAAATTGCAATCAGTCCGTAAGTCATTGATTGACATCATCATTCCAATCTTTAGTTTTCTTTTTTCTTTATTTTGGTGTTAGGTATTTAAACTTGAACAATGAACACCCAAAAATTCCAAATGAAAGGAATTTTGTCCAGGCACCAAAAAAAATGAGAGGAATACCATTATATTTCTATTTCCTACTAATTTCATCCCTCAAACTTTAATATATGAAAAAAGTTCCACTTTTCCCCTCTATATTTTTTTTGGTTTTTTCTTTTGTTTTACAAATAAATTTTAATATATAAGAAACACTTTAATTTATATTTTTTGGTTTTTCTTTAGTTTTACAAATAAATTTTCTAGTTGATCGATGATTTGCACTTCAAAGAGTTTGTGAAACTGTTTTATTGTTGGTAGATAGTCTTATTACTTTCTCCATTATTGTTTTGCAACAAAATTTTCATAATTATGTGAGATTACAATACATATTTACATTCTGATTTAATAATTAAAATTATTTTTGTATAATAAAAGGGCCTCATTTTTGTTAATCGCACCGGGCCTGCTAAAAGTCTAAGACGGCCATGTTACTCACAACGGTAGTTTAAAATCATTATGCCTCCTCAATGATTGGCTTTGTTAAACAAAGCTAGCCCAAAGCTAAGAAGCAAACCATGCATTAAGGGAAAGTGTATCATCAACAAATCTTTTAGTAGCCAATCACTCCTTAGAATCTTTGTAAATGGACTTTTCCATCGTGAAATCTTTCATATTAGGCCTCTTCTATTATTAGGTATTTGATATTGGTCATACCACATTTGTCCCCCCAAGTTTTATGTGGGATCAAAATGCTCGGCATTTAGAATTGAGTAACAAATTTTGATATGGTTGTTTATATAGTGATTGGTGTGCATGAACTTAGCACAACAGGTAGGTATATGTCCATATATTTTCCTTTGAATCATAAAAGATACATTCACTTAAACCTTTTGTATGGTGCAATACATGCATTCAACTATTTGAGTAAATACACATATAAATATGCATGCATGAACTAAAATAAAATCTTTACATTTGTGCATGAATTTTGAAAGGTCAGGTCAATCATATAAATAGATTATATGAACTAAGTAGTAGGTGCATGAACTTAATAATGGTAAAATATGAACATTCAAATTGAGAGTTGAGATGGATATACAAAGAGACATGGATTATTATTAATTAATTACTAAGTGATGTTGACCTTTATGTAGCATACTATATGTGCATGAACCTACATAACTAAAATTAAATTGTTACATGCACCATATATTACAAAATGTCTACAATATGTGAACACGTTTATTAAATTGATGGCTTGGCTAAGTAGTGTGATGTGTCAATGACAATGCTTATCAATGATCTGATGTTAGTTGATTGATGAAGGAAATTTTGTCACCATATCTCGCGAATTGTTGCATGACATTAGAAATCAAATTGAAAGATAAGTAAAAATAATAAATAACAAGAAATCAAAATTTCAAATTTTAGGTGAAACAATATGAGATACCTTGATGCTGACATTTTTTGCGTTTGAATATTAAGTTTTTGGAATGGTTTTGGAATGAAATCACCAAGTATGTTTCTAAGTTAATATATCATCACTGAATATTAAGTTCGACGAATCTAATAAATTCTTTGATAAATATGGACTTTGAATCTGGATGATTTGACCCTCAATCATAAGATACATCCTCTTTATTTTTTAATTTTTTTGTGGGTGCATGTATCATATTAAGTGAACGCGTTCAATTTAAGTTGAATTCTAAAAGGTAAAGTGTGAACTAATTAAAACTTACTAACTTACATGTGAACTACATGAAGTTGATGCATTCACAGATTCACTTATAAATGAATTGCAAAACACATAGTGTGAACTAATTAAAGTGATGACCGATATAAAGTGGATACATTGATTTAAAAATGAATTACAAAAGAAATAATGTGAAAGAATTAAAGTAATGGCTGATATTATGTAGATTGATTTATAATTGAATTGTAAAAGATATGGTATAAACGAATTAAAGCGAAAGTTGACGTGGATGAGGAGCTGATATGGCGATAACATGAATCCTATGCGGAAGGGCACATATCGAAATCGTAGCTCTCAACATCTAATTTTAAAAAAATATATTAGATATTTGATTAGATTAGATGGGCTAGGCTCTTATGGGCGTGATATTTTAGTTTAAGCTTACGTAAACTTAACTGAATTTTTTGGTTAATTGTTTTAACAAACGATATGAATATTAGGATTTTAAAAAACTAGTAGGTGAAACTTTTTTACAAAAAAATTAAATTGATATTTGTGTCACAATTTTTAACAAATTGAAGGCGAACGAGTTAAACTGTATTTAAATAAACTTAACTTCAATTTTTAAAAGTTGTAGAGAACATGCCCTATATAGTAAAAAAATAAAATAGAGGAAGACTCTTAAGTAATATGTAATTATTAAGAGTTGGTCTATGCTTTCTTTTTTTCTTTTTTAATTGATACTTTATATTTTTAGTATTTTGGTGTATTTTTCTATACATTATATTTGATTGTAACGTATGTTATCGTAGGCCCTTCCGCCTCTTAAGGGAAGGTGTGGACAAAAATTTTCAAGCTACTTACTTAGGCAAGGCTCTTATACCCTTTACTTAGAGAAAGAAAATGAATGGAGAGCCCGCCCAGACCTTGTGTTGGACAACTCTACGGCAAATGCCCTAATTGGCCGGCCTTCAATAATCTCTTTTGAGTAGATTTTATTGTCAAATCTACTCTTTATAGTGCCTCGTCAAGAGTAGATGGATCAAATCTACTCTTTATAATACGTTAACATCAATATATAGAATTATGCACCATATTGATTTATATATAATTATACTACAACATGCTAATTTACCAGATCGTAGTTCCAAAACTGATATCTGCTACTAGCTAATCGAATCTATTGTCTTTTACTGCTATCACTTAGTCGAATCTATTGTATATTACTACAATCGGGCACCGTCTGTTATCTACTATCATCCAAGCTGAGACAATATCTATCGCATTGTAGATGTATATACTGCAAAATTACGGGGTAAATTTCTTTTTCTTCTCCATCTTCTTCTTCTTTCTTTTGTATGTTTTTCCTTAGCTTGTATTGCCTCTGTTTTTTTTGTTGTTCCAATTTAAGTTTGGAACGTATATCATTATCAATATGGACACTCTACAATATAAATGTTGAAAACCCACTCACTCCCCTGCTTTAAAAATTAATTCAACCGTTAAAATTTTGAGTGCAATTTCAATCATCCTCTATGTTTTGAGTACCCAACTTAACCAAAAATCCAATTTTGTAATTTACATATTTTAGTTCACACTATATTTTTGACTAGTTAAATAAAACCAATACATTTCAGTTGTTGTAAAACCATTGAAGTAAAAAATAATTGTTTTCCTTTGTTTTTTTTTGTTTTTAAAATTGTACACACAACTTCCACAAAACTTCTTCGAATCATCGCCAAGACGTCAAGACGTCAACCCACAAAGCAACACCACACCACACCCCCGCGCGACACTTTAAATACCGAAATTCCATTCTCTGTCTGTGATTCTTCTACTATTCTAGTCTCTATCTATGTTTCCCCTCAAAGAAGATTATGTCCCTAAATTATTATTACTAATAACTTCTCTCTAGGGTTACCCTCATTCAACGAACACCCAAATTCGCAAATCATCCCAAATTGATATAAATAAATTAATAAAATTAACTATTTTGGGTTGCTTGCTACCCAAAGAATAAGTAATAAAAAGATAAAATGGATACGAATAATTGGCGTCAAGCACAAGGACAAGGTGGTGGTGATCAACAACAACAACAACAACAAGCCCCTCCGCCACAGGCTCAAATGGACGCTGATTGGCGCTCTGCTCTCCCTCCTGATTCTCGCCAGAGGATCGTCAATAAGATGTCTGCTCTCCCTTTCTCTTTTTTTCTTTTCTTTTTTAATTATGGGAAATTAAATCTATGATTTGTTGCTATTGCTATTGTTGTTGTTGTTGGGTATTTTTCTTTTTTGTGTTTTGATATATTATTAATGTATGAAAGTTAAGAGATTAAAGGGAAATGATTAATTAATTAATTGTACAATTAAAGTTCTTTTTATCATTTTTGGGTTAATTTGTTGTTTGTTGTGTATGTGAGAAAAATAAGAGAAAGGAATAAGGTTGTATTTATTAGTTACTGTTTGGTCTGTCCGTCGGTCCAAATTTAATTGTCCACTTTGATTAAGTAGACAAAATTCGGAGCGAGCTAGAATATTTGAATTATATAATTAGATTTTGGTCATTGGAATATTATATCTTTTATGAATTTTACGCATGTATACCAGTCGAAATTGATAGTCGAAGTGGATGAAAGGGAGTACGGAGTATTTAGTAAGGAAGAGTGAGGATTTGGGTTGGAAGAGAGCTAAAAAAGTAATCTTTTTAAAGGGTAATGATGATGGTTGAACTTGGATGAGTGGTGCTTTCGTGACGGAAATTTTAATCGGGTTGATGATTATGGAAAATTTGATTGTTTCTAGAAGTGAGGGATAAAAGAGTGATTTCTTTTTTTGGTAGGCGAGTGAAGAATTGATATATCTTGAGTTGCGTAGTTGCATCGTATATTGAGTTGAGAGAGGAATCTCTTGGCTCAAGTCATTTATAACACTTTTTTTTTAAAATTTGGTTTGAGATGGGAGGCGGAGATGGATAGTGTACCCTACGTGGCAGTGTGCTATAGCCGATAGAGAGAGATTAATTCGTGACAGATATTTTGTTTTGTTTTTGGTGTTTGTGATATTGACTTTAGTTATTTTTGAAATACGGTTTGAATTTGGCAGATGATTACTAGACCAATTACCATTAAGGAATGTCAATGAAATTGAAGTGAATTGAGTTATGAGAATATGGTTGTGAGAGGTGAAACTTGTTTGGACATTTGAACAGGGCAGGGAAGGACTGAATATGTTGATTGTCATCTATGCTCTGAATGTATTTGATCATCTGTTGTCTCTCAAACTATGAGATCGGTGTGATTAGTGCTCGGAAAGATAGCAGGACTCAGGGATCTGAGTAGCTTACAATCTAAACATTGCTGACACACTTTCAGACTAGTATCAATTTTGAAAATTTAATTCAGTGCATTTATTTGTACTCTCTAGCGTATTTAAAAGTTGAAAACTCTGCCTCCAAGTGTTAAAACTTGTTCATGACAGTCTATATGAAGTTCTCAAGTGTGGTAAAGGCAGATGGTTGCATGATAGGCGGGTCACAACCAATGCATAAAAAACCTAGTTCATCTTATGGCATGGACCAAAAGGCCCCTTAAAGCGAAGGGAAATCTATCACACATAATTACCAGCTCGTTGTATTGAAGAAAGTGCTCTTCCTTATCCAAAAAAGAAAAGAAAAGAAAAGAAAGTGATCTTCCCGGACTTCAGAGATAGAATTCCTCTGTTCGGTTGTTGGCGAAGTTCCCTCTCAAGACTTCCATAGATTGATGCAAGTACGAGTTCGGCGAGCTGTGAAAGGGGGAAACTATTTTGTTGAAGATTAAAAAATTGTGGCCGAAACATGGAATACTTAATTCAAGAAGGTATAATGTGATAAAAGATAAGATAAGGGAGAAGGTTAAGGTTGGGGTAGTTCCTATCAAAGATAAGATGCGGGAATTTGCTTACGCTTGGTTGAGCAAGTGAAGAGAAGGCCTTGTGATTCTGGTGAGAAGGGTTACGGGTTTGGATAAGGATATGGTTTATGGTAGGAGGGGATGGAGAGATGAAGTTGTATGAGGGTAATGAAGTTGGATATGGTTTTACTTGGTTTGGATGAGAGTAAGGTTCCAGGTAGGAGGGGTTTCCGCTTGTATATGTGTATTTGTAATGTTCGCTGTTATAAACCTCCTTTGGGCAGGGTCTAGTCATGGGTTTGGACAAGAGGATGTGTTCTGGATTGTGGGGAGCCCCCCCTTAGAGCTATAGACTCTACCTTCTTTTGAGAGTAATTGCTTGACTTTCATTGTATGCTACAGCACCTTATATAGGCTGCTTATAACTAAATAAGAGAAGAATCCTCATTTATAGGATCTGAACTAACAAGGAAAGAGATCCCATGGTCGCTACTAATCGAATATTCTTTTGGAGACAAATATCTACTAATAAGGTAACGCAATAAAAGACAGCAAATAGTCAATCATCTAGAAGCATACATATCGTGTACGTTTGTATGCGTGTATGCAGTCCATCTATGGTACTAAGAGCGTATCCTATACGCTCACTAAATTAATTGGAAATAATTGTGGGGGGATTTTTGGGTGTATTGTTTGTACCCTGAAGTTCTGAACCCACTGTGATATTAGAGGGTGTATCCATTTCTCATCGCGGCTGTTTGTGTGTGCTTTGTGTGGTGAAAACCATGCTTGGTCTTTGCTAGGCGACCCCAAATGGTTTTGGGACTATGGGTATGTTGTTTTGTTGTTTTTGTAGCATATGCATGTTTGGATCTCTTTTATTATTAGTTAAATCATCACTAAAATGGCATTGCTTATCCTTGGAGTAGCTAATTCAACCGTTGCTCAGTTTTCAATTTGTAGTCCCACGAAATCGAGTAATGTTCTTCTATATTGGAAGCGAGATGCTGTGATCCTTGCACTATTGCATCCCTGGATATTTTTAAATGGATCTGGACGTAAATAACGTGAAATATATATTCATTTATTTTTTAATAAATTGGGTTCCTTTTTATTGTTGTTTCTGAAGGGGAACTAGTTATTTCTTAATGATAGTCTCTTGTTTTTTTTTTTCTAAGATAAGGATAGTCTCTTGGTTGTGCTATGGTGCTTGTGTGCTTTGAATTTTGGACTTGGGAGTTATTATACTGGTAGTATTGCAACATTGTACAAGCTTTTCATCAAGTCTGAACTTGTTAGCAGCTTTGTTCTATATTAGGATGGACATCTCATCTAACATTGCATCAGAAACAAAGTCTAATGTTTTTTTATTACCTTTGTAGAAACATCTATGTCTTTTGAAGACTTAGACCTTGTCTTAAGTCAAATCTTTTGAAGTAACAAGTGGTGGATGTAATTTTTATTCACGCTTCTTTCAATGTAGAATGGACACTTTGAAGAGGCACCTGCCCTTTTCTGGCCAAGAAGGGATCAAGGAGCTCAAGAATATTGCTGAAAGATTTGAAGAGAAGATTTATACTGCTGCTACTAGCCAAGTAAGTGGATCAGTTGGTAATACTTTTGTTTCTCTGGATAGTTGATGGAAACAATTTTCGCCATTAATCTTTTGGGTACTAATGATCGATTATGAACTCAGTCTGATTACTTGCGGAAGATTTCCTTGAAGATGCTCACAATGGAGTCAAAATCTCAGAATGCACTCCCTAATATGCCTCCTAATTCTGCTGGTCCTAACAGAAATCTTCCAGATCCAGGTAGTGTAATAACTGATAAAGGTGCCACTTATCAATGATAACAGTTGAGAGTGTATTGGTTGGATGTCTTGCTTACATATGATTGTATGTGTTTATGATTTGCTACTCGTTTTGACATGCGTGTGCATAACGTGAAGTTGTGAGCTTCATTTTGGTTAATTTGTCCAGATAGAGTCTGTAAGAATGCTTTGCAGACATCTCCCCATCCCTGCCTTCGTTGATTTTTCTTTTTCTGGTTCTTTGCTTTTCTGTTCTTTATTGGATTGCGATTAAGGTATGTTGTTTTTTCTTACCGATGCCCTAACTACTATGTCTTTGATTCTCTATATGTTTTTAGCATATGAATTTACATCTTGGAGTTCGCAGAACTTTTTTAAGAGGACCTTGAAGTGGGTGCCACTTGCCTTCCTCTCCTATACTTTGTTGTTGGGTGCTCCTCTCTTTCTAGGGCCTCTTTTGATTTGTCATAAGCACCTGAAAATAGGTTTTTTTTTTATAAGAGTGGCATTATGTAATTGTGTTGTAAACTTCTGAGTTCTGGCGGGGTAGTATTTGGCGGAGTCTATATATTTCATAACAGTCAGTTCTTTTTCAAGTGGAACTCATCGTTCCATGTATCATGATGTTAGATATGGCTTTAGCTGAGTAGAATAAGATTTCAGCGATCAAAAGATGTTAGCTTATTCTAGTCGCTACTTCGAGTTTCAACTTATCCAAGTTGTAGTCCTTTTTCGCTTGATGTATAACATATGATGTCGTGCTTGATATTTCAACCTCACCTTTTTGTTTATTCTTGTCCCTCAAATTGACAAATTCCTTAATATAAATAACTACTGAGAAAAGAAGACAAGAAAGAGACGAATCATCATCCTCATGATGTCAATATAGGAGATTCTTTCATGATGTTGTCAGTTGATACTTCTCCGTGATGTACATTGGGACATCAGTTTATCTTTGTCACTAACTTGTCCAATATTTTGCATGTGTCAGCATCTTCTCAGAATATGCAGCCGCAGTTACATAATCAAGGTCAATCTGTTCCCCTCCAGATGGTGTCCAATCAGTCTCAACCCCGTCCACTGATGGCTCAGAACATGCAAAACAATGTGGCATCTGCTGGAGTGCAAAGTGCTCCTAGCATGCCGAATCAATTGCCCCCTGGTAGTGCGTTGACGCAAAATCCCATGTCAAATGTCCCTCAGAATCCTACCATGCAGACTATATCTGGCATTTCACAGAACTCAATGGGAAATACTATGAATCAGAGTATGTTTGCTAGCCAAAGACAAATGCAAGGCAGGCAGCAAGTTGGTTTGCAACAGCAGCAGCCTCAGAATACTCAGCAGCAACTTCTGTATCAGCAGCACATGAAACATCATTTAATAAAGCAGAAGTTAGCTCAGGGAAATATGCAACAGCTGATGCAGCAACAACAACCGCCTCAGCAGCAGTCGAATCTGCTGCAGGCTACTCAGCTGCAATCTTCTCAGCCACAAATGGTGCAAACGTCATCTAATATGCAGCCCTCCATGGTTTCTGGGATGCAACAGAACCAGCAGCCCGCTATGCACCAGCCTCAGTCCGTTCTTCAGCAGCCACAGTCAATGCTCAGACAGCAGCAGCAGCAGCAACAACAACAGCCTCAACAGACTCTTGGTATTCAACAGCCACAGTCTCAAAGCTCACAGCAGCAAGTGGTTCCATCACAGCAGCAGCAGCAGCAGCAGCAGCAGCTAATGAGTCAACAGCAGAATACAGTGTCAATGCAGCAAAATCAATTGCTTGGTCAGCAGAATAGTATCTCAGATATGCAGCAACAACAGCAGTCGCATCAGCAGAGGCTTCTTGGGCAGCAAAACAATCTTCCAAATGTGTCCTCACAGCAGCAAGCTAATCATCAGAATCCACAACAGCAACATTTGGTGGGTCAACAAAGCAATCTTTCTAACATTCATCAGCAACATTTGGCTCATCAAAGTCATGTTGGTGGACTTCCACAACAGCAGCAGCTGATAGGATCTCAATCTGGTAACACCAGTATGCAGACAAACCAACACTCTGTGCACATGATGCAACAGGTCAAGGCTCCAATGCAGCAGCAGTCCCAGAATGCTTCTACTTTACTGTCAGGTAGTGGGCAACAGATGCAACCACAGTCACAGCAACAATTGATGTCACAGCTGCAGTCTCAGCCTGCACAATTACAACAGCAGTTGGGTATGCATCAGCCCTCTAATTCTGTGCAGCATAACATGCAGCAGCGAATTCAAAACCAGAACCCGTTGCTTCAACAGCAAAACATGATTGATCAGCAGAAGTTGCTCCAATCGCAAAGAGCCACCCCGGAGGGACCATCTAGTATGTGCCTCTGTTCTACCCTAGAACTTCTTTTCGTGCATCATCTCCTGATGATATGTGTGTTTCTTGTTCTCAATTGAGTTATCTTCCAGCTGACGATTAATGATATCCCTGAGGAAAGGATATTCTCAGTAACCACCGTAGTAGTTTTGTGTGTACCAGTTATGATACTGTGACTTTTGAGTATCTAACTTTTTCTCTTTGATGTTGTCTTGGAAATCGAGAGTTTCTGCGTCTGACCTGTCTGGTGCCGTTACATCCATATGTGACATTTTTTTCTTTTAGTAACCACTTGAGGACTTTAAACCATTATTTCCTCTCTTTCTTTCCCTTTTTCCCGATAGTTAGTAGTTGAGAGAAATGATCCAAGTCAAGGATCTCGTTTGAGGGTTGAAGTGGCTCGTGTATGTGTGCGTGCGTGTGTGCGCGCGCGTGTGTGGTCTTGTTTCGCGCATATCCATCTGATCCTTGCTAGCAGATTCCAAATGGGGTTGGGATTGAGAAGCCGTTACATCCATATGTGATATTTTTTTCTTTTAGTAACCACTTAAGGACTTTAAACCATTATTTTCTCTCTTTCTTTCCCTTTTTCGCGATAGTTAGTAGTTGAGAGAAATGATCCAAGCCAAGGATCTCGTTTGAGGGTTGAAGTGGCTTGTGGATGTGTGCTTGTGTGTGCGCGTGTGTGTGGTCTTGTTTCGCGCATATCCATCTGATCCTCGCCAGCAGATGCCAAATGGGGTTGGGATTGAGAAGCCCGTGATCTGTCGGGTGCTTCCTGTTCTTCTGAATAATATGTTGCTAGTGGGTTTTGATGTTGGCCCACAGAAAGTGGTATGCCAGATCTTGGTTTTCTCTAGGAATTATTTACTGGTATTGGTGCTAGTTGTTATAGACTCGTTTCTTTTTTGATCTCTAAAATTTTATGTTTTTGTGCTTTTGAAAAGCTTCTTTGGATTCCACAGCTCAGACCGGTAATACAAATGCTGGTGATTGGCAGGAGGAGGTGTATCAAAAGGTATTGTATCACTCATTCTTTCTGATGTTTGATATTGTTTTCAAGAATATGTCTTATATACTAGCATTAACATGAGGTGGTTCTTACAGTGGCAATAGTTTGTACTTTATTGTATATAGCAGTATGTTCTTACTGAGGTTAGTGTATGAGAAGTTGTCTTTGCCAATTCATACTCTTCTCAATTCTTTGCAATTTCTCGCACGATGTTGGAGCTGTGTGATTTATGCGGCCATTTTCTTTTCTTTTTTAGATTTCTTTGATGACAAACTATGCCATGTTATTACTCTTATTAGGCCTTGTATTGTAGGATTAGTTCTTACCCTTTCTTGTCCAGCTAAAGAATTTCTATTAAAGTTTATAAATATAATTCAGATCAGTAAAACGCAGTCCCTATTGAACGTCCCCTTAGGCCATTTGCATTTGGTCGGATTGTACGTAGTTGTATAACTTTTCATTGTGGAGTAAAAATTGTCACTGTCTTATGTGACTGAAGCTTATGACGATATGAAAATGCTAGAGAGAGAGAGAGTATTCTGACTCATCTTTGCCCTTTTCCGAATCCCAACTACTTTCACACCTCTTTTTTGATGCAACTTTGAAGAAATTGATACTAAACTCTTTACTCTTATCAACAAGTCTAGCATACACGTTTGCATAGTATGCACCCATGTGGTACCACCCCTATCATAAATCTAGAATATTTGGAATAGCCCCTACAATAATTATAGCACGGCGGTCAAAATGACCCGACCCGATTTTTTAGGATCTGAAACCCAAAAATTGGTCAAGCTGGACAAAAGACCATATAAATTTTATTTCATGTTTTGTCCCTAAAAATACCAAAATGATGCCGATTCGGCTTGAAACAAGCCAAAGCGACATCATATGAAATGGGGCTGTACGCACACAGATCTCAGCCTCTCAGGACATTTTTTTTATATTATTTTAAAATTCATAATTTTAAGTTATAAGAAATTATAAAATTCTAACTTTTCGTCCACTATTTATAAATACCCATTTTGATATAGTGCAAAAAAAAGTTTGAACAACTACACACTTTTTAGTTGAGGGATCTTAAAAGACGTTCTTGAACCGTTGGGGCAGGTTTGCCGGAGTGACCCAAACAGAAGTGACCCTATTCGAACCCGACCCGCCCTATCAAACTGACAGGTTTAGGGGTGATTCTAGAGTTATATTGGGTATGATGCCACCTGGTGCATACCTTGTTGTACTCATATTGCATCCCTTCTTTTGCTGTTTTCGTCCTATTTGGAGGTTATGCAAAAGCTTCATCTTCAATTTGTTTGTTGTTTTATGTCCCATTGTTGGTAAATGTGGTTGGGTGTCCGCTTTTGAAACACGATTTTTAATCTCTGATAGTTTCTTGGCAGATTAAAGCTATGAAGGATTTGTACCAGACAGATCTTCATGAGATGTATCAGAAAATATTCATGAAGTTACAGCAGGTATTGTAATTACCATTACAAGACATTCGTAGTTCAAGATTTACTTCTCTTATTCAGTCGATGGACAACATTACAAACCTTTTTCAGTTAGTCAGGTTTATGTTGCAAAACTTTAGTATTGCCTGCCTTGGCTAGCTGCTACAGTGGTTTCTTCCCATGCGTTTAGGGTCACCCGGGTGTGTGCGTTGGGGAGTGCTGGTAGGGGGGGGGGGGGGGGCGGCTGTTACTTCTTTTAAAAACCTTCTATCGCGTTTGTACTTGTTAT
>ONZK01000721.1:7440-26853 GCA_900322385.1 Pharnaceum exiguum
AGCAGACGGATTATAGTGTCTCAACAACAACAACAACCGAGGGAAAATCGCCATTCAATGGGGGTGCTAAGGGGTCAGGATGTACGCAACCTTACCCCTGTGTAAGAAAACAGAGAGGTTGTTTCCGAAAATAAAATTGAATTTTGATGGAGGTAGAGGAAGTAGAGGGGAAATGGTAACAGAACCAACTTACTTATAGACATTGCTTCCGAAAATAAAAAGATATGCCAACATATAATTATTTTCTCTAATTTATTCCTTCAAGTTTACAACCACATGGCCAGAAAAATCTCCCATGCTTCGGCAGTTCAATTGGTTCATCTTCTTCTTATAGCTAGACACGCCTATATACACTTCTTTTTCAAGCTCGACCCAATGATTCTTTCTGACTATTCGATTCTTGAATGTCTCCTCCTGCGCAAGTGCGTATTATCTTGAATGCGTTAGTGTTGAAGTCAGAAGTTTGGGGTAGTAGTCCTGCTTGTTTGTCATTTATGACCATGATTCCTACTGTTTGTTTTTCTCATTTTTCTTAGTCATAATGTTTGCATTTTCTTACAGATATTAGCTATGAGGGACAAATACCTGGTAGTATTGGAGACAGAGCTGCCTGTATTTGCTAGATTGCAGAAGGAGGTGTGGTACATCACCAGTAACCTATCTGCATAAATTATTGCGGAATTTTACCAATATTTTGAATCCTTGAACCTAAATTCGTGCACTCATGCAGCTCGGCTTGAAGCCTGAAAGTCCTGCTAAAGAGAAGACAAAGAAGAAGTTAGTGGGTGACATAGGCAGACTGAAGCAAATGTTAGCTCTCCTGAGACCCTCCAGAGAAAATGTTGTGCGAGTGAACCAAAATATAGGTGCCAACAAAAAAATTCTGGACGCATGGGAGGAAAATATACGTGATCAGATCCGATACTTTAAGAACTTTGCGGTCTATTCTGCCTCAAAGCGAGAAAAACAAGATCATCATCTGGGTGAAAGAAGTAAAAGGTCAGAAGTGATAGAAAATATGGCAGCCACGGATCTTCAGAGTCACTCAACCCAAAAGATCCAGAGGATACTCCCTGAAGAGCAGCCAAGAGTTTATCCAGAATCTGATAGCCTTTCACTGCCCACCTCTAGAGATTCTGGAGATAATCATCTATCTACATCAAGACTGCCTCATGCAACCCCATTAAAAGTTTCAGAATGTGATAATCTCAACATAAATGTTGGGCGTAATTCTGAAACTATTAGTCCAATTCAGCGCTTAGTAAATGCACTGAGGTCAGTCAGTTCAGATAGTTTGAAGTCCGCAGTGAAAGACATTTCCTCAGTGGTGAGCTTGGTTGATGGGAAGGTAGCCACTGCTCCTTGGACTGGAGTTAAATTTCCTCTGATGAGGGATTTCACCAGTGTTTGCTCAATGCCATCAGAGAGTCCCAATCTACAGCAGGACAATTCTGGAACTTGTTACCCTGGGCAGTTTACAAATGCGATGAGTACTGAAGAATCAACAACAGAGAGTAGTATGAAGTATCCAACCACTGAGGCTGCTCATCCTCTGATGCAAGAGATTGAAAACATAAACAGACGGCTGATTGATACCATAGTCAAAGTTCTCCCTATGACAATAGGAACTCAAAATGATTCAGGCATTATGGTTGAGTGCTGCTTTGAGGGTGTTTCAATCAGTTCAAGCCTCACCCAACACATGGAACTTGAAGGAATCTCAACGACCATCCAGCCCTTGCGCTTAAGCGTCCCTGCAGATTACTCTGGCGATGCTCCCATATTTTTCGATGAGTTAAAGTGCCAAACTGGAGAAGAGTCTAATGATCTCACTCTGCAGGCAAAGTCGAGGTTTGGCATGCGTCATACCGGTGTCAAAAACTGTGCCTCTCTTAAGGAGATAGTTGTGATGTGGGATAATTCCTGTCGAGAAGTCTTTGCTGAGTATGCAAAAAAAATTGGTGGAGGCAGCTTCAGTTCAATATATGGTACTTGGAAGACTTACTAAAGTAGTTTTATGCCTTCAATGTCTAGGAAATTAAATGTAAAGAGTTGTAAATCAAATAGCTGTGATGTGAATATATGGTAGGCCGAATATGCTAAAAAATGACTCGTACTGTGGTTTCTGTGGGTAAATACTTGATATCTGTCTGTATAAAGAGGAGCCAAGAGAAATGATGTATACAGTAGAGATCTGACTACTTTTTGTATGAGCAATGTTATTGCAATGGATGAAGCCTTGACACTATAGATAACTCACTGAGTTCTATGCATCCATCTAGACATCCAGTTTGTCATTGCTGTGTAACGTTCTACCCCCCATTTTTTTTGAGGGAAAATGTTCTTCCCCCTTACCTTGCTATAGGCTATATGCTCCAGAACCAGCAGGAGTTGTGTTTGCACTATTTTTATCATGCATTGTGACGCAAACTAGTTACATATAAGCTTGGTTGTAGGTAATCTAAGAGAATTATGTTCTCAAAACTTCATATTTTCATTACTCAGGGAACATACACTCTAACGCTAAGTAGTTAGACGTGGAAACTAGTTACAATGTGTCAATATGAGCAGATAAAGGGTACGATATTAGGTAGAGTGGTAGATACGAAATAAATTAGGAACGCCATTCTTTGACTTTAGAGTATTTTCTCCAAGTCGAAACACATAAGACATCCCAATTAAGACATCCAAAAAAACAAAAAGGAATAGACACGGGAAAGTGTCTCTCGCGCCTCTCTGTATTCCATTCTCTCCCTTCGTCAAACTCTGACATACATACTTACAAGTTACAACACTGTCAGATATATACAGACACTCTCTACTCACAACTACTCATAATTCACTAACCCAAAGCAGGAAAAACCAAAAAAACAAAGAAAAGAAAGCCAAAAGGTTCATTCTATGTAACAGCAAACAACCCAGAGGAGCTAATTATCATCATTTCTCATCTCTACTACCCAAAAAAGAAAAAGAAAAAGGTTGGTTCTTTGCCCTACCTTATTTCTGCATTTTTTTTTAAAAATGTTGCGTCACTAAATGGTGTGAATAATGATACAGTAGTTGTTTGAAGCAGTTTTCAGGGTGAAGATTAATGGGTTATGTTTTGTTTGTACAAACATTTTGTGCGTCATCAAGCTTTTGGCTTGAAAATTGTTTGATTTTGGTAATTTTGGTTTTGGTTGTTTTGTGTAACGTGGAAATGAAACCAAGTAGTAGTATTTTATTTTGGTTTTAAACATATGTATTATCTAAACTACTTGGGTTAGTTTAATCCTAAGCACTACAAGGTTAAGGTTGTGGTGCAATATTACAAGAAATTTGGTGATAGTTACAAAATGTTAATTTCACCATAATAACAAGGTACAACAACAACAACAACCTCAGTAGAATCCCATCTAGGATGGGGTACTGAGGAGGCCTGATGTACGCAGCCTTACCCCGATTCGAAAAATAGGGAGACAGTCATACTTAGGTGAAGATTGATTAGGAACTGCCCTTGTAGAAATATTGCTAGATTTTTTTTTAATAATACTATTAATAATAAGAACAAAAAGCACAACCGAGTTCTACTCGTTTGATTGATGCATCATATAAATCAGACTTTCAAAGTACCAATGACAATGATCAGAATGGCGATATTAATTAGATGACACTTTTCTGCTTGCTGGGACAGGACAATATGACTGATGAAAAGATTCAGAGGCCAGGGAAAGTCATGCAGTCTCCAAAACCAAGCGACTGGAGAAGTGATATAGGCGCAGATGATCGACAAAGAAGCTTAGAAAGAGTGTAAGTAGTTTAGCTCCTTTGCAATTTCAGATTACAGAACTGTACTTGACATCTAGATTTACTGCATATGTTGTAATTACATTGATTTGCATTTGGAAAGGTGTTGTGTTCTGCTACGTGGCTAGTTTTAGACTTTTTGTTTCTTTGTTTATTAATCGTACTCTTCAAGCTGTTGGTTGGTTTCTATGTTGTTTCCCGAGCTATTACATGTGCTTACCTACAAACGCACATTCTGGCAGAGCCAAGACTATGATGCTTTTGCCGCAATCTAAGAATTTATCTGAAGTGGAGAAGCTTGCCAAGCGAGTTGAGGAGGAAGCCTTTTCATTGGCCTTGAACAGGGTATGTTATCAATATTTTGCTGACAATTTTATGAACTGTCTAATGTTCCTTCACCATTTCTTGACAATAGTATTTCCCATCCACTCACCCCATACAAAAAAGAAAACTGTGATGGAACTAAATTCAAAGAAGAAGAGACATCGCGTAAGATTGTGATATATCTTTACTTCTAATCAGGCAATGTATTTTCATGTATTTCGGTGATATGTGAGACTGCTGAAGCGCTGAGCAGAGTTAGTTAATACTACTATGTACCGGTGTTACAACTTTTTATCAGTGTAAAAAGTTTCCAGCGATGAAGTATTTCCCTCTTCTGTTAAACAATACTAGAATATCAATCTGCGGCTTTGACCTTGTTGTCCCTTCAAAAAAAAGAAATTCTAACTGGAAGATCATTGATGGCTTCCAGAGTGATTATTTGAAGAAAATAAGATTGAAGTGTTATAAGCTTATAAATTTGGCTGAGATTGCTGCATCTCAACTTTCACCTGTCTCTTCGACAACTGGTACTCCAACATCTTTTAATTCAGGTACTACATGCAATAGATAGCCTGTCGCTTTCTCATTTCTTTCAGTCCAGTTTGGATGCTATTGACTTCTCAGTTCTCATACACATCAACACATGGCACCATTGAAATACCTTCTACAACACAAAGTTTCTACTTGGAATTTTCACTTATCTAATCTTACTTCTTTTGCAGAATCCAGGAATATTTTACCTGTGGAGACACAACAAAACCGACTTGTGCAATTGGTGAACCATACTCACTCTTCTAGTGAAGATGTTTCTGGCGTCTTATCTTCAGCTGTGACTGCTGCAGTTCAGACTTTGGGCAGGGGGGATAAATTGTCTGGCACTGCTTCTGGTTCGCAAGATTCAACAGAATTGACGAGGGATGCAACTGTTTTAACAAGAGCCCCTTGGAATTCACCAAAGAGTAAGCTTTTGCGGAAGTTTTTAATGTATCTGTTCAGAACTTCAGATTTATACATTCTTGTGCTTAATAATGTAGAAGCATCGAAACTTTTTAGTTGTTATTTGCTAATGACTTAGAAACTGCGGTTGTGGGTTATGTCATATTATTTTCATGGAATCTATATGACTACAGGGGTGGTGGAGTTTCTCTAATTCACACTCTCACAGACATTCGTTACCATCTCATGACCCTTCTTTTCTTTAATTGTGCCACTTCTAGTTTAGATTGGGATCGAAGATAGTTGTCGTAATGTATGTAGGTATGCGTACAAAGGAGGGCAATTAAATCTGCAGATGTTAGTTATTGGATTACACTTTGAATGATGGCTATGCATCAAAAACATCTGTGCAATCCGTGTTTGTACCCTATGCTGTTTTTTGGACCCTTCGAAATGCGAATAATTGGTTTTCTCCTTAGTCCCTTTCTCTGATTCCCTTTGTACACATCCTTTACCCTTAATCTACAAGTTTCTGTAAACTACTTGTCATGAGTATGTTGTTTAGTTTAATTTTTGTCTCTGGGTACTCAATAGAAATTGGTGTTCAACTCTGCATCAAGGTGCACAAGGTTTAAAGGCTTTGATTTTGCTCATGTTTCTACAAGTTTGTAGATATAGGCTTATTTGTTATACTAAAGTAAATTAGTTTCATTCGCTTTTAATCACAATGGATAACTTTGCTTATGTTTTACCATTCTTGTTATGGATTTTGCGTGTAAACGATATTTTACTAATGTCTGCTTCTGCAATGTCTTGTTTTTCAGTCAGTGAGGTTGCTGCCTCTGTTGATGTGGTAGGAAATGTAGAGGACGTCTCTGAGTATATGTGCCAATGGGTAACAGCTCTTAATGATCCCGTGCTTGCAGCTCAGCGGTTGACTTTGCTTTTCTTTTTGTTGGATAAAATGAAATAAATAAATAAAGACAAGGATTCGGTGCAACCTTTAACTTTCATGCTCTGTGTTTTTTCTAACGAAATCAAGAATGAGAAGTGATGCTTGCTTGCTGTGCAGCAGTCTCTATATGCACTTTAAGTTCAAAGTTAGTCCTCATAAGAGTAGAACTCATCCTGACAAGCAGACTACTAATTTTTTCCAGACCACTTCCATTTAGGAATAGATTACATACTGTCATACTGATATTTGTTGAATGTGGTTTCTTTAGTGGCAGAGCCAGCAAAGATGCTGAAGCAATAGAAATTGGTGTATCTAAGATGATGGAATGTCCCATTAGCTAGTCAGAGTTTCTGTAGTATTAACTTGCTTGCAAAACTAAAATAATGCGTGATATGTATGACCGCAAAATGTATTCTATGGGGATGGCGTTTGGTTAGACGTCATCCTATTCTGCTTCAATTCTTCTTCAGCTTTGACTCATATTGAAGGATGTTCCAGCTTCTGCTACGCTGCTGAACATAGTCAGAAACTTTTCCTCCCCTTTTATTCAAGACACCACGCTGCAGAAGAGGGAGATTTGGAAAGAAAATAAAAACTAAAATGTGTAAGAACTTTTGTCTCTCACAAGATATACCAGATTCCAGATATCTTCTACTCCTGTATAATGACCGTAAATAATTATCTCATTTGTTCTCTCAAGTCATCCATGGCCTAACTCCAGAGAAATGTCACATGCTTCGTCAATTCAGTTGCTTCTTCTCCTTATGGACACACCTGTATTTTTTTTCCCGAGCTTCAACCCAATCATTCTTACTGAGTGCTCAATTCGTGAATGTCTCTTACCTGCGTACTATTGAATGCATAGTTGTTGACATTTGGTGTAGTCGTCTTAAACGTTCATTTTTTTTTGGTGTTGCAGATATTATCTATGAAGGACAAATACCTGGAAGAATTAGTAGAACAGCTGCCTGTATTTAATCGATGGCTGAAGGAGGTATGATAAATCACCAGTAACCTATCTGCATCTGATGATTGTGGAAATTCTCCACTTCTTTTGAATCTTTAAACTAAAATTGGTGAATTCATGTACCTTCTGTGTATGGGGATTGCAGTTCCAGTTGAAACCTGAGCATCCCCATAAAGACATGTTAAAGAAGATACAAGATGGGATGAGTAGGCTGAAGCATTTGATAGTTCTCCTGACCCTCTCCAGAGAAAAAGTTAAACGAATGAAACCTGCCAAGAAAGAAAGACTGGATGCATGGGAGGAAAAAATATGTGCTCACATCCAATCCTTTGAGGAGTTAGCTGGCAATTTGGCCCCAGAGCGAGGAAAAAAAGGTAATCAGGATGGAAGAAGTGAAAGGATAGAACTGATGGGAACTAACACAGACACTGATTTGCTGAGTCACTCACCCCAAAAGATCCAGAGGTTACTTCCAGAAGAACAGCCAATTGTTTATCCTGAATCTGATACCCTTTTACTGCCCATCTCTAGAGACACGGGAGAAAGTCATCTATCTGCATCAAGACTGCCTCATGCAACACCATTAATAGTATCAGAATGCGATAATCTCAACATAAATGTTGGGCATAATTCTGAAAATATTAGTCCAATCCAGCGCTTAGTAAATGCATTGAGGTCAGTTAGCTCAGATAGTTTGAAGTCTGCAGTGAAAGACATTTCCTCAGTGGTGAGCTTGGTTGATGGTAGGGTAGCCAGTGCTCCTGGGACTGGAGTTAAATCTGCTCTGGGGCAGGATTTGATGTGGACCAGAGGGTGCTCAATGCCATCAAAGAGTCTCAATCCAATGCGGGACATTGCTGGAACATGTTACCCACGGCAGTTTACACATGAGATGAGAACCAAAGAATCAACAACAGAGAGTAGTATAAAGTATCCAACCACTGAGGCTACTCATACTCTCATGCAAGAGATTGAAGAAATAAACGGACGGCTGATTGACACCGTAGTCAAAATTGTCCCTGTGACCAGGGGAACTCCAGGCATTATGCTTGAGTGCTGCTTTGAGGGTGTCTCTGTCAGTTCAAGCCTCACCAAATACATGAAACTTCAAGGAATCTCAACGACTATCCAGCCTCTGCGCTTAAGCGTCCCTGCAGATTACTCTGGCGGTGCTCCCATAGGTTTCGATGACTTCAACTTCCAAACAGGAGATGCGTCTAATGATCTCACTCGAAAGGCAAAGTGGAGGTTTGACATGCGTCCTCCTGGTGTCAAAAACAGTCTCTCTCTGAAGGAGATAGTTGTGATGTGGGATGATTGCTGTCGAGAAGTTTTTGCTGAGTATGCAAAAAAATATGGTGGAGGCAACTTCAGTTCAATATATGGGACATGGAGCAGTTGCATTGTCTAGGAATTGTTAGAGATGTTAGTGATGTGAATACATGGTAGACTGAACATGCTAGAAGCCTGAAACTGAGTCATAATAGTTCTATGCGATATTACCTAATTATTTGTCTGATCTGTATATAGAGGTGCCAGAGAAATGATGTTTACGGTAGAGATCTGACTATTTTGTGTACGGGTAATGACGCAATGTTATTGGCTTATTGCCATGGATGATGCCTTGATACTGTAGTCTGTACGTAACTAACTCACCGAGTTCTATGAATCCTCCATAGTAAGTGGCTGTTTATTGTTCGTCCCCATTTCCTTGGATTCAGGTTTTGCAGGACTTGCACTCTAAAGAATACTCCGTATTAGTTTTGTTTATTGTTCGTATTTGTTATGCATTATAATGTGTGTGAAATGCTTAATTGTCAAGTTAATTAAAAGGTGTGAATATTAGCCTAAATGGGTGATAGGAGAAGGCGCACAAAATAAAATTAAAAAAATCATCTCATTTCAATTGATAGTGCGTGTCACTATACCTCTAGGCTTTACTAAACTCTTGGAACTTGTCTTGAATGTTTTTCTAAGATCTTTTAACTTATCTTGAATAACGCTCTCAAGTGAAGTTCTCCAAGTTTACCGACATAAAATGTACTGTACTCCCTCTGTATTTTAAGAAAGTTAAAAAAGACTAATTTACTCTCAACAAAAGGATGAGTGAGAATGAGGGGTATGATAGTTGTGGTAATTTGGCTGAAGTAGAAGGGGTAAATGAGTCATTCAACAAAAAAAAAAATAGAAAAGTGGAGGAACTTTCTGAGACAAATAAAAACAGAAAAATGGAAGAACTTTCAGAAACAACGGAGGGAGTACTGAATTAGATGTCTTTTGAGATCGTTTTAAATTGTCAAATTTATGAAAGCAAACAACATGGTTTACCAAATTACTAATATCAATTATAAACTATAGATAAATATACAAGATTAAATATTTTAATTTCAAAAATAACTTTATTTTCATCAAATTAAAAATATTAAAAATAATTTCACACAATTTTTTTTTGAAAATTGAAAACTGACAAAAAATTGAAAACTCACGACAATATAAAGGTCTAAACAAAATCAGCAAGTCTAGGGTGCCACGTCATCATCTTTTACAAAAATTAACATGGATGACTAGTAGGTAGTTTTATATGACTAATGATTAGTAGATATTTTTATATGACTAATGACTAGTAGGTATATGACTAGTGAAATCTTTTATATGACTAATGTGTCCGGACTACTGCATTACTTTTAGTCACTCATCTTTTTCCCTTTTTACTTTTACTTAAAATAAAGTGCCACCTAGGCAGGTATATCATGTACCATGCACCTGGTGTAGCCTAGACTAGGAGAAACAAAATAGGAAACGAAAATGATAAGACAATCCCCCAAAAGAAAAGGAGAAAAGAAAAGAAAAAGAAGACACGGCAAGTGTCTCCCGCCCTCTACAGACAACAGTCTACTCCATTCTCTCTCCCTGAAACTCCTTCCTTCCTGACAAAAACAGGACATATACAAACAACTACTACAAGTATACAACAGTACAACACTCCCTTGTCATTTCTCACAATTCACTAACCAAAAAGTCCAAAACACAGCAAAGGGTCATACATTCTCTCTCATCTCATCTCTGCCAAAAAAAAAAAAAAAGGTTTCTTCTTTGCCCTTACCCTTAGCTTCTTTCTTAAAATATTGCGTAAACGTCAGCGTCATTATATTGTGTAATTTTGAAATAAGTTTTTATAGTTGTTTGAAGATGTTCTCAGGGTGAAGACTAATGTATTAAGCTGTTTTGTTTGAACTTGAAGCTTTTGGCTTGAAAATTGTTGAAAGTAATTTTTTTTTGGTTATTGTGGAAATGCATAAAAAAAACAAAATTCCTTTCTTTGTTGGTTTTAATCATGAGAATAATTTGTATGAACCCATTTCATACATTAAACTTGGTGAGAGAGCGTCATTAATGTTTATCCGAGTGGTCATTAATGATTATTAGATGGGTCTTAATACCCAGTCTTGGTTTACACAATTTTTTGTGTTTAATCACCGGTACTCGAGCCCCTCCTATTTTTATTTTATTTTATGGGAGAGTACCTCTTAATTTTTTTGTTGTCCCACTCTAAGGAGAAATATTGTTTTTAGTGATTTTGGGTAATATAGGCAAATTTTTATTGGGTTCATTTACTTTATTGTCCCTTATAAAGAAATTTGTAAGGGAGAAACTTTCTTTATGTTTGTTTGGGTTGATGAATGAAGTCAAAATGAAATATTAAAAAAATTTGTGAACCTGTATGTATTATATATGAAACGGGGTCAATAATGACCATTGATGGGTCATTAATTAACCTTTTTATGGAAATAATGTCCCCATCCCATATGGTAAACGGTATCACACAAACTTTTGTGAAAGAAAATGAGAAAAAACTCATTTCTATGCATCCGTTTCATACAGGAGACGGGGTTAATGACTAACAAAAATCGTTAACTTTGATTAGCGACCCTTTTTGACCATTAGTAACCCCCACAAAAACTTTGTGCTGACATTGTTGAATATTACTACTAGCAAAATAATTTACCACTAAAGACCGGGTAAACGGGTCAAATGGTTCGGTTTCGGTTCGGTTTGGTTTACTTTACATTTCTTATTTTTCGGGTCGGTTTCGGTTGGGGTTGGGTTGATTCCGGTTATGGTCGTTTTCGGGTCTATTAGTTTTTGTGACATTTAACTTTAAAAATGCATTTAAGTAATTTGCTTGGAAATTTTCGGGGGTCGGATTCAGTTCAGTTCGTGTAAAACCGGGTCTCGGGTTAACTTCGGGTTGTCACTTTCGGGTCTATTTCGGGTTTCGGGTCGGGTGATTCCGTTCGGGACGGCGGGTTCTGGTCAGCTTTGCCAGGTGTAGGTGTTACCTCAATAACTTCTTCTGCTACACTGGGAGGCTGGGATTGTGCAATAGTGACAAAATGTTGATGGGAATGAAAAGCTGTACCTTCCTCAGAAGTCAAGTGTAGATTGGTGATGATTGATGAATTCATAGCTTATTTTGACAATGCTAGTAATGAGAACATTAGGACAGACTTACAGTTATGCAATACAATGTTTGTCATTATTGTTAATTTATATGCTTGTGGGTTCCTGTGAATAATATGCTTGGTCTCCATCCTGCCTTAATGAAGCTCCAAGCTAATCCCATTTCTGCTTGTTGGGACAGGACTCTATGACTGAGCAAAATATTCAGAAGCCAGGGCTGGTCATGCAGTCTCCAGAACCAAGCGACTGGAGAAGTCGTGTACGTGCAGATGGTCGACAAAGAATCGTGAAAAGAGTGTAAGTATTTTTCCAAGCTTTGCTACTCAGATTATAGAAGTGTACTTGCGCAACAGTTGCGTGGTAGTGTTGATCATTGTGGAATGGTGCTCTTATTAACTGCATATTGCCATATTTTATGATTAACTTCATTCAAATTGGAGTTGTGGGGGTTGGGTTTATCTTCTGCTAAGGTGCTAGTGTTGGCTACTTCCTTTGTTATATCATACAATTTCTGATTGCTAAGTTGTTTACTGAACTTCTATTTGTACTGACCTACAATTGTACCTTCGAACAGAACTTGGAGTTTGATGCTTTTGCCGCAATCTAATAATTCATCTGAAGCAGAGAAGGCTGCCCGGCAATTTGAGGAGAAAGTTTTTTCAATAGCCTCCAACTTGGTATGTCATCCAATTTTGTACTGGATTTTAATGTATTGTTATCTGTTTCTTTGCCATTTCATGACAAAATTTCTCCTATTCACCGACCCTACACTGAAAAAGATAATGATGAAACTAAGTTCCACGAAGAAGAGACGTCGTGTAAGATTATTTGATTCACACTTATTTCCTGAACATTCTTTACTTCTCACCAGGCTATGTCTCATGTTGACTGCTGAGCAGTGCACGTTAACACTACCATACAGGTGTTACAATTATGTTTGTTCAAAAAGTTGTCTAGCTCTCAGCGAGGTAGTATTTCCAGGGTGATTTACATTGCTAATATTCTAACTGTGTTGTTTTTGATGGCTTCCAGGATGATTATTTGAAGAGAATAGCATTGAAGTGTACTAAGATTAGAAGTTTCGCTAGGAGTAAAGCTTCCAAATTTCCAGTTGTCTCTTCTACAACTAATGGGCCAACATCTATTCTCTCAGGTACCACTGCAATAGGTACTTAGGTAGCCTGTTATGTCTTCACTCCTTCAATCCATTGTTGATGCTATTGACTTCTCTCCATACATATGATGCGCTAAAAAATATCTTCTATAACATAAGGTTTTCAATTTGAATTTTCTCTGATTTTGTATTAATTCTTTGAAGTATCGAGGAGTATTTTACCTGTCGAGAGTCGACAAAACAGACTTCTGCAGTCAGTGAACATTACTCAGCCTCCTAGTGAAACGTTTTAGTGTCTCATCTTCAACTGAGATCGTTGTCTTTCTGGCTTTAGGGTCCAACCTTGCTAGCCAAAGTTCCCGAATATTTAAAATGTCAAGTTTGCCGACAAAGTTGGTAAGGGGGAATAGATCCAGGACAGGAACTGCTTCAGGTTCGCAGGACTTACTAGAATTGAAGAGAGAGGCAACTGTAAAGTTTAAGCAAGAGCAACTGTGAATGCATTGAAGAGTAATGTTTTGCTGCTGTAGTAGCGTCAAATCTTTTAGCTGCTGCAGAAGCAACTTGACTTCTCAATACTTTGTAGATATGACCCCCTGCCAGGCTGCAACTTGGACTCTTCTCTTATGTTGTATTACTTCTTTTGCAGAATCAAGAAATATTGTATCTGTCGAGACCCAACGAAACCGACTTGTACAATCAGTGAGCCATAGTCAGCTTTCTAAGAAGATGTTTCTGGTGTCTCATCGTCAACTGAGATTGTTGTAGTTCAGGCTTTAGGGTCCATCTTTGCTGGCAAAAGTTCCAGATTATTAAACACCTCAAGTGTGCCAACAAAGTTGGTCAGGAATATATTTCAAGTTCAGGCCCTGCTTCAGGCTCCCAGGATTTACTAAAATTGAAGGGAGAAGCAACTGTTTTAGCAAGAGATCCTTTGAACTCACCAAAGAGTAATTTTTTTTTTCTTTTGTAGAAGCGTCAAAATTTTCTTGTTGTTATTTGTTCTTGGCTTGAAACTTGCCGATATCTCTTATTAGTTTCAAGGGATCTATGAAACGCAGTAGATGGGCGATGAAGTTTATCATTCCCTCAGAAAAGTGTTGCCATCTCATGACTTATCCTTTTCTTTATCTTATGTTCATAGATGAAATCATGAAATATACGGCATCTAGTTTAGATTAGGATCTCGGACATGTGGATTTCAAAATTGTCTAGCAATAAGGAGGGACATCCAATTTCTAGGACCATGCCATCAGTACTACATCTGTGTCATCCCTAACTGTACCTTTGTTGTTTTCCTGGACAGGTTGAGTGCAATTTACCCTTCCCCCCTCCATCCGTACCTCTGTTCTCTTTTTACGCATCCGTACTCTTCAATTTTCTTAATGCACACATTTTCATTTTCCAAAAAGGAAAGTTTCTTAATGGCCCACTCGTCTTTGTTATTTGTTATAGGATTACAAATGGTGAATTAGTTTAGTTCACTCTTGATAATTGTGCATAGATTTTATCATTCTGGTTGTGGATTTTGCATCTACACGTCAACTTACTAATGTTTGCTTTTGCAATGTTTTGGTTTCCAGTTAGTGAGGTTGCTGCATGTGTGGATGCAGAGGACTTGCCTGAGTATATGTACCAATGGGTAACGTCTCTGATTGATCTTGTGCTTGCAGATCAGCTATTGACCTTAATTTTCCTTCTTAGTGTATGTAGATGAACACCCCCGCCTCCCTTTTTTTTTCTTTCTGAAAAGAAGGATGTCATCGACGTAGATCTGGTACGCCCTGTAACTTTCATGCCAACAAAACTCAACAATGATAAATGTTTCTTGCTATGCAGCAGTTCTGTTTAAGAACCATGTTTGTCCATTTAAAAGTATATAAGACATTCTGAAAATTGGACTACTTATTCTTCCAGACCCCTTCCGTTTAGGAATATAGATTACATTCTGATAATTAAGAAATGTGGTTTATTTAGGGACAAAGTCAGCAAAGATATGCTGCAGCAATAGAAATGGTGTATCTAGGATGAAAGAATGTTCTACTGACTAGTCACAGTTTTATCATATTGCTTGCAACACTAAATTATTATGATATGTATTACCTTATAATTTGGTCAATGGGATGGCCTTTGGTTAGAAGTCTTCCTAATATGATTTGGTTTCTTTCTTCAGCTTAGAGCCTTGGACGCATAATAACCTAGGATGTTCCAGCTCTGCTGCGCTGCTAAACATACTCGTAGAAAACTTACAAGACACCACATTTAAACTTAGGACCTTCGAAAGAAAAGATCTGTCTTGAAACACCTGACTCGTCGGTACAATGGCGTCATTTATAAAAATTAGTAAAGCATGTTTCACCAAACGTGTACAAATTTGTGCTTTTGCTTTTCATTTCTTCTTATTCACTCTTTTCCCCCATCTTCACCAATAATGTTGGTTTCTTGAAAGCTAAATGATTGCCAAATTAGTTTCGACAGAGATAAATAGCAAAAGCATGAAATTGGAGTTTTTGCTTTTGACCATTGTTGGAATTGTTCATAGCTTCTAGTAAGTTGAATTTTGATGGAGGTTGTGGAGGAAGAAGAAGAAGAAGACAGGGAAGAAACCAACAAATTATAAGCAATATATTTATAGGCCAAACTTAACTAAAGCCCTTGCTATCGACCCTTAAAAAATCCTTTGATGTTTCCAGTTGGCCAGCGAATTGCCAGAGATCCCACGTGCTTCCGTAATTGAATTTCTACACGTCTATATCCACTCCTTTTCCGAGCTTCAACCCTATCGTTCTTACTGGTTGTACAATTCTTGAATATCTCTTACCTACGTATTTTCTTGAATGCATTGTTGGTGTTGAAATTCCAATTGATGAATCGGGTCTGCTTGCTTTGCCCTAAGTTTGGTACAATTGTCTTGCTTGCTTGTCATTTCTGACTTGATCATTCTCTTTCTTGAATGCATTGCTGGTGTTGAAGTTCGGTGTAATTGTTCTGCTTGCTTGTCATTGCTGACTTTATCATTCTCTTTCATGATTGCTGTTGTTTATTATAGTTCTAACGTTTATAAATAGTCCTAATTGTTTGCATTTTCTTGCAGATATTAGATATGAGGGACAAATACTTAGCACAATTGGAAGAAGAGCTGCCTGTAATTGATAGATGGCTAAAAGAGGTGTGATAACCTTTGTGGATACGAGTACCTGCGCAATTTCTTCACTTCCTTTGAACCTACAAACTTAAATTCGTGAACTCATGTAGCTTCTGTGTATGGGATTGCAGCTGCGGTTAAGACCTCATGCCAAGAGGAAGTTTGAAAGGATAATGTGTCGATTGAAGAAAATTATAAGTTTCCTGAGTTTCTCCAGAGAACATCTTGTACGAGTTAAACTTCCCAACAAAGAAATTCTAGATGTGTGGGAAAGAGAAATTGGTGCGCAGATCCATAATTTTCATAAGATAGCTGGCGCTTTTTCCTCCAGGCGAGAAAAACAAGATCACCAGAAAGTAAAAAGTGAAAGGATCGAACTGACAGGAAATGAGGTAGACAGTGATCTGCTGAGTCACTCACCTCAAAAGAAGCAGAGGTTGCTGCCTCAAGAGCAGTCAAGGGTTTATCCTGTATTTAATTCCCTTCCACTGCTCACCTCTGGAGACGCTGGAAATAATAATCAATCTACAGCAATACTGCCTTATGCAACCCCATCAAGACTTTCAGAATATCTCAACATAAATGTCGGGAGTAACTCTGAAAATATAAGTCCAATCCACCGCTTAGTTAATGCAGTGAGTTCAATTAGTTCACATACTTCGACATCTGCCGTGAAAGAGACTTCCTCAGTGCTGGGCTTAATTGATGCAAAGGGTGCCAGTGCTCTTGTGACTGGAACTACATGTGCTCTGGAGCAGGATTTGTTGTGGACCAGAGGGTGTTCGATGCCATCAAAGAGTCCTAATCTACAGCAGAACACTGGTGGAACATGTTACCCAAGGCAGTTTATAAATGAGATGAGCACCAAAGAATCAACAACCAAGAGAATTATGAATTTCTCTACGACTGAGGCTGCTCATCGCCTTATGCAAGAGATTGAAGATATAAAAATACTACTGATTGACACCACAGTCAAAATTCTCCCAGTGGCCAGAGGAAGACAACATGATTCTGATGTCATGATGGTTGAGTGCTGCTTTGAGGGCGTATCAGTCAATTCAAGCCTCATCAAATACATGAAACTTCAAGGCATGTCAACAACTATCCACCCCTTGCGCTTATTTATCCCTGTAGATTATCCTGGCGGTGCTCCCATATTTGTCAATGACTTGAAGTGTGCAACTGGAGAGGAGTGTAAAGATCTCACTTTGCAGGCAAATTTGAGGTTTGGTATGCATCTTGTCGGTGTCAAGAACCGTCTCTCTCTTAAGGATATAGCTGTGATGTGGGATTATTGTTGCCGAGAAGTCTTTGCTGAGTATGCAAGAAAGAATGGTGGAGGCAACTTCAGTTCAACATATTGTTCATAGAACACATTTTATTGTCTAGAAAATGTTGCAGCGGCAGAGAAGTACGCAAACGAACTTGTTGTGATGTGAATACATGGTAGACTGAATGCACGAATATTGACTCTTGTAATTCACTAATCAGTAGTCCTTATGGCAATTTTCTTGTAGGTTAATTTTCAATATCTGGCTGACGGCAAGGGCTGTATGTAGGGGAGCAAAGAGTAATGATGCGTAGAGATCTGACAATTCTGTGTACGTGCAATGTTATTCCCATGGATGAATGATGATGCGGGTTCTATCAACCGGTCCGTACTCACCTATTTATTTTTCTTTCTTCCGAAGGCTCCTGCTCTATTATTGTGTTTATAGTATACCCTGTGATGTCTTTTTTTTTGTTGGTAGAAAAGCAGACTTAATTTAATTGAAGGAGGGGGGATAAATATTTTCCCTCAACTAGAGTAAATTAGTTCAAGCATACCCTCGGACAGCCCGAGATAAAATTGACGCCCTAAATAAGAGTATCATTTCAACATCGGGGTGGTAGAGCATGATCACTTATTACTAATTCTTCCTTCCAAGCTGCTTTAGCCAAAATGTCCGCCACCAGATTCTGCTCCGGCTCCCTAGCTTCATGCCATAGCATAATCTTCTGGCCTTTAGTTTGGCCAATGAGGGCTCGCCTGCATGATTTAATCAAGTGGAGGATTTCAGAGATTATACTGTGATTTGAGCTAATCAATTGTAGTGTCACAACATAGTCACTTACAATCACAACATTGTCTGTGCACATATAGGTTGCCCATTCAAGGGTTAGTAATATTTCTTTGCTCAGCTTGCAAAGAGTCCCTTCTGTATTGCCCAGTAAGGCTGATTCCCGCCAAGTGGTCATTGTCTGATGGATTCGTCGATGTTTAGACCCATCTCCTGGTGGGGTGGGGTTTGGGAGGTTAGTTTTAGGTTGTGGTGGATTGGCCATGTTGGACTTGGATGCCCTTACAGTACAGTATGAGTGACACTGATGTGGGGTGGAGAAGGCTGGGACTCCTCTCATGTTCTATTGTTCCTAGTAGCCCATACAGTGAAGGAGAAGAGTCGAAGAGAGTAGGCCAAGGTGTAGATGTAAATGTGTCTCTATTCTTGAGGTTTTGGAGAAGCTAGTCCTCCAAGGTGAATGTGTAGAAAGTGTTAGGCCTCTTGAGGTGATCCCTCAAGTTGTGAAGGGAGTTCTCTTATTGGCAAGCATATGGATGCTTAAGAATGCTGTATAGATGTGTGAGTGGACAATCTTACTTGTGACTTGTGAGTAGGAATTTTAGGTGTGAGTGCTTATGATCATGAGCAGCTAGCCAGATAAAGCTCTGAATCTTCGGTGAAGCTTATGATCATGACCTCGTCCTACCTATTGCACTAGATTGACAATAACTCACTAATCAAATGTAGAGGTGTTATATTAGTTACTAAAAATTGGTTCTTAGAAAGAAAAAAAAAAGTACTAAAACTGGAAAAATAAAAGAACTTCTCAATTATATGTCTAATTTTCTTTTTTGAAATTTAATAATTTGATCTAAACACATTTTGCAAACTAGCTGGTTATTCATCACTTGGGATTTGGTCACCATCTTCCAACTTTCAACTCTAAAAAAAGTTTTAAACTTCTATAATTTATAGAGAGAGTAATGCTAAAAAAATTAGGACTTACATATGGGTCCAATTCAGTTATACTTATCTTACTTTTATAATTATAAATTTACAATTCAATTTAACTCAAATAAATCTTAAAGAACGTCACCAAAAAGAAAAAGAAAAAAAAATCCCCATGCATGCATTTTCACATAGAAGGGAGAAATTATCTTCATTTCTTACCATTCAAGAATAAATCAAACAAATATATATAGAAGGAACCAAGAACAATAATCGGAAAAAACAAAAAACTATAAATACAGCAACTATCTCCCGCTCTCTCTACTCCTTTCTCTCTCTCTCTGTTCTGACGAAAAACAGAGCACTAAACAAAACCAAGAAAACCAAACGCAAGAAACGCAAAAGGGTGATTCTCTCTGCGACAACAGAAAATCCAGAAGTTCTCTGCTTGCTACTCGATTACATTCTCTCTCATTATCTCATCTCTACTGTAACAAGGTTTGCTCTAGCGTACACTGTTTCTCAACTTTCAGTTATCATATGGTTGTGTATATGTGCATGTATACTGACAGTTCCTTCCTTTTAGTAACTTTCGAGTAGAAAGATTAATGGGTTTTGCTTAATTTGTTAAAATAATTTGTGGGTCATTAAGCATTTGGATTGATATAACAGAAACTTAGCATAATTAGCTGTACGTTCTTGATGATGAACTTAGCCTTGGTAATGGTAATCTTT
>ONZK01000722.1:19050-29199 GCA_900322385.1 Pharnaceum exiguum
ACACGCACGGAGTTTGTGGTGCAAACGAAGGGCACTTTAGTCAATTCAATGATTTTAGGTGGTTGATAGCAAGAAATATGCCTTATAAGGGGGTTGCTTACAAAAACTTTTATATAAAGGGTGCCCTTACAAAAATGTCTATATAAAAGGGGGTTTTTAATAATTTACTCTTTACAAAAAGAAAAAATGGTTTTATGAGATGCTTCGAATTATATTTTTTAAATTATCATTTTAAAAATTTATTTACCCATCACTAATAGTATAAAAAAATTATGTATAGCCGTTTCATACATGAGACTGGATAAGAGGGGTCATTATTCTATAGTCGATGGGTCATTATTGTGTAGACGAGGGGTCATTACTCATTAGTACCTAGTCTCATATATGAAACGGGTTTACACAAGTCTTTATGCTAATAGTATTTGTATAAAGTCGTCCTATGCGGATTTAAGTTAAAGTTCGAATTGTTATATGTAACAATAGCAGATATGGTATTATTAAATATAACTTGTTCAATTGAATTGCAAATAAGTGAATTGAAGTGAACTAACTTAAAATGTGCTGAATGGAAAATTTTATTTAATAATTTTATGACATTCAATTATATATAAAGATTGGGTTTTTATGAAACTAAATAGTGGTACCTTCCAATGACACGTCCAAAGTATATCAGGGTAATTTGGGTATAAAAGATTTAAATTGGTCAAAACTATCAGTTTACAAAGTTTAACAAAATGTAAGCGAGTTTTCTTTTCTTTTTTTTTAAAAAGGTTAAAACGAGTTTAGTAAAAACTTTGGTAAAAACCGGGAGCTTGTACAAATTTTTCTGATTAAAATAGAAGAAAAAATGTTTCCAGACATTATATGATTAACACGAAATACAACTGAGTATCATTTCCACTTTCAAAAAATTGTAAATCTCCTACACGCATAAAATGAAATATTGATCAAGTTACCATGAACGGCTTTAAAATCTAGCACTATACTATCAAGAAAGAACTAAACAATTCCAGCTATCAACTACGCTACGTGCTAATTTTCTAGCAACTGGAATTCTGTTTGTTTATCTTCTCTAAACAACAAAACCTAAACTAAAGCAAACCGAAACTGCCCTTCACGGCTTCACCGCATGAAGAGTTGAAGACAGTACTCCCAGCGCACCATTTGACTGATGTCCTGCCGATCTGAGATAATCCGATGATAAAAGACCTCAAGGAGGATAGATGTTCCTCCACGGTACATCACAATAATGTATCACAGATGGTGACAAACTGACAATAGTAACCAAAAATGTACAGTTCGTAGTTCGTACATCAACCAAAATAACATCAAAAAAGACTTCGGCATTTTTGGCTTATATTATCAGCACACCATCAACTATCATTCATCAATTCCATGTCTTTGCTGTTTCACCACATACGGTCGCCCGAGTCACTTCTAGGTTCCCAAGGTTAGCTTTCACTCAGGCATGATGTTAAGCGTAGAGAGTCGACGTAAAAGATCCAAATGCAAAGCATGACCAGCCTATACAAAAGAGAAGCATACTTTGAGGTCACAAAAAGCGAAAACCTAGATGTCGCATAGAATGCTCTAATTTATTTTGAGCAAAAGTACGTTTTTCTTAGTAGGAAGATGGGTGAAAATTCAAACCAAATAACAACCTGTTCTCATAGATAGATGGAGGCCAAAGATGAAATAATTCAGAACTCGCTCCCGCGTAAGACTAGTATTTCAGAACCTTACCTTGTATGCCACAATATGCGCCACTGGAAGTCCTTGGCTGCCAGGCTTGGCTAATAAAGAGAAATCTCCAATGAGATCCAAGACTTTATGACGACATGGTTCATCATGGAAATGCAATGGTGGGTTTAGCCACCCTTCAGAGGCACTGCATAGAGAACCTATTAGGTTACCTATTGCAATTGACTAGTCTTAAATACAAAAGCACATTACAGTAAAAAATTGTGAAAAACAGACATCAAGACAAGGGAACAATTAAATAACAGAAAATTTCTGAGGGCTCCTTCCCGTAGAGCGTAGATGCCTCAACCATAAACCGCCTTCGTATCCAGAAATAAAAAAAATTACACCTCAGTCCTCAATGATGCGTTGTTCGAATAAATGACAATTATATTTCTCGTCAAACAAATGGATCCTATAATGAACACTTGAGAAGTTGAGCGATATCCAAGGAAGTCTGATATTGAACTCTTCTAAGACTACTAGCCCTTTTTTCCCACCTTTGTTCTGATTTTACGTAATATTTAGTTGGTATTTGTAAGTAGAGGATCTCGTTTGAGGGTTAAGGTGGCTCGTGGCTCGTGTGTGTGTGTGTGTGTGTGTGTGTGTTGGTGTGTTTTTGCGTGTATTTGTGTATATTTGCTGGTTCAAATTCCAATTTTGGTTCTTGATGGTCAACCCAAATTAATTAGGAATGAAGGTTATGGTGTTGCAGACTACTTTACAGTCTGCCATGGCTTCCGATTCCTTGGTATTCTGAGCCCAAAGATGTTGGAAAGTAACATGATACTGTTCTCACGAACATAGCTGCAAAGTACTTCAGGATGTCTGCAAGCTATCGCAAGGAACAACCGCATTATGAAAAACCTCAGTCCTATTGATGGGTTTTGGAGTGCTCTGCTATGAAATTTGTACACCTCAAAATTTCTCAAGCCTTCAAAATTGAAAGATTCTCAAAATAATTTTAGTTTTGGAGTTAATTGCTCTTGGCACGTATCACAGCAAATGACAAATAATGTATGCACCACCTCAAACAAAAAAATGCTAGTAATCCTCATTTCACTAATCTATTATAGGGAAAATACAGTAATTTCAACAAAACAATTATAATGTGATTGGCCCTCACAACCCAGGAAGGGTACGACTATTGTTGCCTTTGCATCATGAATGTACCTCAAAGGGGCCTTCTACCTAGGATGGCTCAGGGAGAGGGTTGAGCAATTACTAACCACTGCAAACATAGATAATAATGCTGTTGCCCATCAAAGAAATCGGAGAACCGAGGGAAGGGGATGCTGAAGTTTCCCACAAATTATGATGTACCCATTAAAATCATAGCTAGATCAATGTTAAGGAGGAATTAGTTGCCAGGAAACAGTTAAATGTAACTCAGAGGTTCAGTTGAGTCAAAGCAAGTAATTTGCTTCAACTATAAACTCATGAAGACAATACTTTACCAAAGATAAATGTTCTCACAGAAAGTCAGATACCCTGTACGCATTAGAACAACTTAATAATAAAACAATCACACCGTGTGATGTATCAATTTCGGATGTCGGTAACTAGATCAACAAGCTTTTGCAAGAGACCTAGATTCCCATCTATGCTTCTGCCGAGGGCTTCGGAAAAAAAAAAGATGCAGCTATCTTTCGCTAGTTTTCAGGCACACTTCATAATAAATAAATCAATACATCTAAACAAGCTATCTCCTTTGGTGCCCCTTGAAAGGTATCTTGCCAACATTTTCAAAATATGATCGTATTGACATCAAAATTTGTGCAAGAATACGCTGATTGAGCAATGCACAGTTTTTCACAGCTCTAATCCTTGCACGTATAAGCTTATAACATCTAGTTATCTTACATTTACACTATACAGGTTACACGGAATGCATGTATTTACAAAAAAGTAGTAATGGGAAAGGAGACTCACCTACAAACAATGGCGTTCTCCAGGGAACCTCCTTTAATGAGCCCCATCACACGCATTTGCTCCACCTGCAAAAGTTGCTCAACATATTTAGGAATGGAAAGAACAATGACAGAAACCACTTGATATTGAAAAACAAAACATATTTCATTCTATCACAGTAAACTTGTCACAATAAAGAAGAAAACCCTTGGTCTATAGCAATCCAAGGCATTGCAGGAACTGCAAGGTTCATCAGCTTTTTATGCAGAAACAAGAAAATTATTTTCTTAGATAAGAAAAGAAAAGCATTGATGAATATGGAGGACAAGCCGTGCTCCTAAAAGAACAATTACAAGTTAGACCAATTCCTTTGTAAAACACTCAAAGGTTGGCCTATAAAGCTCACGTGACCTTGGTCCACAAGGAAGCCAGAAAAGAGACTCAATCTCAAAGCAAATCAGGAGACAAAACACAGGAAAATAAATTGTCATTGCTAGAAGAAATAGCTGGTTATCCATCTATCAGCCATCAGTAGAATGATTTGAGAGGCTAAATTCTAAATCAAAAGGCTGGAAAGAGAAGAAAATTCATAAGAATGAATATCTTTTTGCCAACGAAAGAAGAGGCTATCATCTTATAGAAGGCTAATTAGTTGTAAACAGTAACAAAAAACACTTGAAAATAGATAGGAGCATACACAGAGAAACAAGGACATAACAGAACCAGCACAATCGAACACAGGGGCACTGCAACAACAAATGAGCTCAGAAATATGATAGGAGCAGATATTTTGTTCAGACCAAGATCTCATGGAGGAACAACAATTAAAAGAGTGTGCGTCTGAGCATGCATAGTACGAGGTATTTATTCAGTATGCATGAAATCAATCAGTTAAGGTGTTCCATAGTATCATGCTTGCGTAGTGCATACAAGGATAAAAGGTACACCTATCTCTACAATCTCTTCTGCTCTTCGAGTACAAAAAGTCAAAAACCCAATTAAGCATTGCTTAAATCCACAAAGCCTGCACTGCTAAATAGAAATCTACATTTGATCAGTAGTGGTAAACGATGAAACTGTCAGAAAGACGCTTTCTATCCAATAGCAGCAATTGTGTTAGTCCCATCCCAAGGGGGTTGGCTACCAAGAACCAGTCATGCTCCACCACAGAAAACAAGTGTGGCGTGCATTGCTGAGTAGGGACGTCCCAACCATATACCTACTTTGGTTCATGCAATAGAGTTATGACAAGTTTTACAGTGATCTTTGAGGCTGGCCTTGAGAGTAGCAAATCTTATAATAAAGCACAATTCATCACACTCACAAGCGGAGTTTAAACACAGTAAAACCACATTATTTCTACAAAATTGCACCAGACTAAAAGTTCATAACTCTAAGAATGGGTATATCAAGCCACAAAGGTCTCCTCGGGAGTCTAACTGAACTCTTGAAAATACTTAAAAAGAAAAATCATTGGGTCAAGAGTCAAGACACTTTATCCCATTGCCTAAAAGCTAGATGTCAACCATCAGAACTAGCAAAGAAAACAAATGGCTGCTACACTAGAGACAGCACCATGAAATGGTGTATGATGGTTTCTTCTTTGCATTTTTCATCAAGGAGAGAGTGATGCAATAATTATTTGCAATACCTACACTCTTTTCGCAATAACCATATAACTGTTGCACTGGAGCAGACAACTGGTATATATTCAAACTAACATATCTCCAGCAACATACGAAATTTTTCCACTTATCATTTTTTTATCAGCATAGAGATATCATGCAGTGCTCAGGAAGTTACTAACTTATCAAACACTGAACAACAAAAGCCCGTACGAATGTCATGATAGCAGCTAGCAGCTTTTAAATATTGTCCACTTCTCTGAAGAATTGCACTCCTACCATCCCAGAAATGAGCAGTAATATGGAGCAGAGAAATCTTCGGGTCACATTTATGACAAATGTTTAGACAAAACAATCACTCTGGCTTCAAACCATAATTGGAGATTCAAACCACGAAGACAAAAAATCTAGCTTAACCTCCTCGTAAAGACAAAAAGTTCTGGATATCGCTATCTCTGATGCGTAGAATGACCTGTTAAAAGGATTCGAAAAGAACCACTGGCAGCCAATGGAAGGCACCTGCAAAGCGACAAAGATATCTGTAAGAGCTTTTTACAAAAGAAACATCATGCCAGTCACAATTCTCAAAGAATAGTTCAGAAATGGAAGACAATAGAAACCAGTGACTTAAAATAGCTGGCGGCATGAAGCAGGATAATTATTCCAGTGCACATAAACAAACACAAATTTGAACTGACACGTTTCTGTTAAAACCAAGAGATGTCAAGCAATTTCGAATTGGTGGCAGAGCCGTTAAGAGAAAGTTCTATTATATGAATGAATGACCAACTTAAAAAAGATTCACATGACTGTATGTAAAACAAGAAAGTGTCAAATCTCATCAGTGGATCGATCAAGTTGAGATATATGGTAGCTCCAATGTAAGGATTGTGAAGCAAAAATATAATAAAGTACAACCTAGGAGGATAGAAGTTCCTCAAAGTATTCACAAGGCCCAATTCCTTTCAAATCTCTGTGATTGAAAGTGTCTGAACCCACAAAGCAGCCACAGTGCTGTTCTGGATTAGAGATTCTCAGTTTTGATCATGAGCTAATGAGACTTGTGGACAGACATTAATCCAGTGTTCGTTAGTTACTTGCAAAAAATCTAAGAGTTTTCCTTATTAGCTGTCTTTTCTTCAGTTTCCTAGCCAAAGTGGGCCCTTTAGCAGTTTGAGTGTTGTTGGCTTAAGTTTTCATTAAGTCAGGAAACGCCACCAAGACTTAAAGTCAGCCCCCTCAATGAAAGGTAGTCCGACTAAGTCAGCCCTAATACTGAAAGGTCGTCAGACTACCCCATGTTCTCTTTTTAATCCTGGGTACCGGAAAATTACCGGGTCAGCTTTTACACTACCCGAAATTTCGGGTACCCGACTTTACCCACCCCTACCTGCAACTCTGCAAGGACAAAGAAATCCATAATTTTTTTTTTTTTTGAGAATGAGTAAAATGTCAGCATTGCTGACACCTAGCAACTATCTACTAAAAGGGGTAGCTCTCCTTTCCTAGCTTTGACAGCTAGTCTATGAGCTACCTCAACCTGCAAACGAGGAACATTAAAGATAAAGCACATAGATACTCCCTTGCCCTACACTGGATTTGATGTCGAACAGTAGCTGCATCCTTCTCAAGTCTAAAACCATTTGCAAGGCTCTTAACAACATTCTTTGAGTCACACATAAGACGTACATGTGAATAACCTTTCCGAATAACCCAGTCAACAGCCTCACAAATCGCAATAAGCTCGACCTGATTAGCAGAATTTGCAAACTGTGTTCACAAATCGCAATAAGCTCCAATCTCCAAGCCTATCCAAAAATCCGTAACGACCCATGCCCACCCTGCCCACAAATCATCGGCCTTCCATGCACCATCCGTGACAATGACCACACCACCATCACTCAACGAGTAGCCGACTAAGGAAACAACAGCACTTGATGAGTCTAAAGGTTGGAGGACGTCAAATGAAGTAACCTTATGATTCACCAACAACTCCTTACGGCCAAGAAGATCCCGGACCACCATCATGAGATCATTATAAATATCCATCATACGATGAATATTAACTTGAAAATTCCCAAATCTAACCTCATTTTGGTGTAGCCAGATAGACCACAGGTACCCAAGAACTTGCTGATCCCATCCATTGAAAAAGTCTCCTTCTTGTACCTTTCATGAAGAACTCTAAAATAATCATGCATCCATCGATCAAATGACACATGAGCATTCCAAGGCCCATAACTGTTTAGTAATCAAGCAGAATCGGAAGAGGTGTGACACAGACTCCTCTTCGGTTCCACAAAATGTGCAACGGCTATCAACCGTTACATTATGTTTTTCCAAATTTAAACCCACCGCTAAAGCTTGATGAAGTTTCCACGCAAAGATCTTCCATTTAGGCAGCATATCGCAACTCCAAAAACGTGCACATCGTATATCCTTATCCGGAACAACACCCTCAAGGTAGTCCTCCGCAAAGAAGAAACGATAACCAGAACGCAAATTATACTCCCCACTAGTTGAATCAGTCCAAAAGAAACCATCCTCACTAGGCTGAGAAGGGAAGGAAATAGCCAAAACTTGTCAAATAGTTTCATCAGAGAACCACGCATGAAGAAATCCATAATACTATAAGCAGACTTCAGGATTAAAAAAAAGAGGTCAAAATTCAAACCCTATTCATGTAGTTGCAATCTTTCCCACTAAATCATACAGAGTAGTATTATAGCATTACACACAGCTAGAAGACAAAGAATTTATAAAGCTGGCCTCAAATTTTCTGACAGAATCACAAGACTATCTACATAAATAAACACTCACTGACGACAAGACACACAGATACAGAATTAGTTACCACAACGTCCACATTACAGATGCAATACTGTCAGGAAATAAAAAAGCCAATTAATAAACACTACAATTTTTACAGATTTATATGGTGACATTGCAAATACAAGAAGTAGGCAGCTAACGCAGAAGGATACCTTAGGGAAATTGATTCCATAAGTGATGTGAGCCACTTGTGATGGAAACACAGCAACAAAAGCATCATCCTTCCTAAGATGAACAGGATGGTCAACAAAGGGTGCCAACTTCTCAGAAGAATTACCACTTTCATCGAGTGCATTCTCCAAACCAGCTACTTCTATAGCCTCCAGCCACTGTTTCGCTGATCCATCCAAGATAGGGACCTAAACCAAAGTATCAAACGCCTAAAATCATGAAGCCTTTCTTGACAATGACAACTTTGGATGTTGCAAATGTTTAACGCAATTGACTGGTCTGAATCAGATCATTCGTCTGTGCACTTCACTCACCCGAGACTAAAAAAAGTAGGCAGCTCAGAAAGCACACAGTACATATCCACTAAACAATGCATGCGTCTAATCTTTCATCTCATTTTAAAAAAAAAAACTATAAATAAATAAATTTTACCCAAAGAACTACCCAGTTCGCACAATTCATTATTTGATAATGAAAACATAGTGTATATGTGTATATTAACGAAAAATCCAGCTGCAGATGATGAGAAAAAGAAAAAAAGACAGCCCCCACGAATCCTTCCCCCTCCCCACCCCCCCAAAAAATGGAGAAAGATACTTATATGAAAAGTTACAAACAGCTGAGACATAGCTGACAAGGATTTGCTTTTTTTATTTATTTTTACTTAAAGAATGGAGGCAAATCATATGGCTTGATCCCATAAACTAAAAACTGAATGAGACAATCCTTTGGGAACTGGAGAATTCTATTTGCACCAAAGTCACCAAATAATAGACCCTTTTAGTTATTACTTCCCAGAGGTGCGCAATTCTTTCTGCTAAATAACATAGTGAACATGATCAGTGTGCTATTCATTCAGAAGGCAGGGCCCTTGGAATGCACCAATTTACATCAGGTTGTCAAGAAAATTCGTACAAGATTCACGAGTCTATTTTGGAGCATTAAAATATCTGAACAGCTGGGAAGGTAAAGGAACAACATAAAAGTTCCATTTCATTATTGTCTGATATAGAAAACTTTACAGAGAATGTGAAGTCTCGGAATACTTTCTCAGATCCCAAAAGACAAACTAAGTACCAAAGGGCCTTCCTAACTCTACTAAAACCCAACACGGAAACATATTTCACCCAATGTCTTGCCAGCTGTAGTATCAGAACAAGCACATTCTTTCGGGAAACGATAACCCCTGCAGAGGTTGTAGCAAACAGCATAAAAAGGTTTTGTATGGTATGATGAGAACTTTGACGTCTGCAAAATTCCCAAAAGCAGGAACCTAAACTAAATAATCTGGAGAGATAATTAGAAGCAGGGGAAGTAAAAGAGGTGAATGAGGAAGGGTTGACATGGAAACCCGACTTGCCCTTTCTTCCTAGTCAATGCCATATTAGGGATGAAACTTTGTACCATAAGAGTTATAGGACACATGGAAGAACCTGACTATGAAAAAGTGGAACCACAATTCCTTCATAGTTTGACTTTCACAACTAGCCACACAGCTAGGATGTAAGCCAGAATCTAGCAAATTGGAAAGAGTAAACTGAACTATTCACCTAAAAATGCATGGTCTTATGTTCACTGCTGATGATATGGTGGTGCCTTAGGGAGGTTGTGATCTGGTGCAAGGGATGCAACAGTTGAATTCCTTCAGCCTCATGCTGTAGGACTTGCTCAAGCTCAATATGGACCAAGGGCACAATTGTTAATACCGATGACCATTACATCCCACAAAAAGGTAAATAGGTAAATGCACCCATCCTAATTGGCTATCGGGGACCTCCCTAAGCTCATACAACAATAGATCTTCACCATCCTCTGAGCTAAACACATACTCTTAGCTAATATTATCAACTCCAACTACCTTCTCCCCCAT
>ONZK01000723.1:0-17551 GCA_900322385.1 Pharnaceum exiguum
GGGTCAAACCCGACCCGACCGGAACCCGACCCGAAAAGTACAAACCGAAAATGACCGAACCCGAAAATAAACCGACCCGAAACGACCGAACCCGAAACCCGACCGACCGACCCGATTACCAGGTCTAGAGCCAACCCAATCAGGTTCAAGTATATAGATCTTTAATCAAAGGATCTACTCCGTATAATCTTGGCTAAGAGGATAAAGTTCACTAAGGAATTTCCGCTTTAAATCTTCTAAATTTCCAGAAACGATAATCTAATACTCGCAAGAGTTGTTTCCAGCAAATTTTTCAAACATAAAAAATAAAAAATTTCTTATCTCAACGGGAGTTAGGGAACGTAACCAATTCAAATTCAAAAAGGACAGCAAAGCACACAGCAAAGGGGCAATTCAGCCAAATTTTAGAATCCTAAAGCGGGCACAAAACAAAGGATACATGTGACTATGTTGAGTATGTGACATTACATTACATAGTGACCTGAATTTATGGGTCTCACACTCTCACTTCACTCAATTAATCCAACTCACTCTTTTAGCCACTTTCTGCTTTGTCAATTACCTCGCTACAGTATTAATTTCCCTCATATCTACTTTCTTCCCTTTTCTCTCTTGTCTCCTTGACTTGTTAAACATTAAACAACCTTCTACAGTTCTACTCTCTTCACAAAACACACTTATCACTCTCACCCAACAAAAAAAAAAAAAACAGAAACAAAAAAAAGGTCAGTCCTTTTTGAATTTCCCATGCTTTTTTCCCCAGTTGATATATTGTTTTAATCTGTCTGTCATGCATGGTTTTTGTGACAATGATGAGATAACTCAAATTGGTAGCATTAGAATTTCTGGGTTTGTTTTGTTTCGTTGAATTGTACTAGTACTGTAGTAACTTTTGTTTGAAGTTAATGTTTAGGAAAAAAGATGAGATCTTTTTGAAGAATAATGTGTTTTAAGAGTTGGGTTTTGTGGGATTTATTTGCTTGTTGATTCTAGTGAAAAGGGTGCTTCAAGTTCCCAAAAATTTCAGATTTTTTTTGTAAGTTTTATCAGATTGCTTATAGGTTTATGTGAACAGTACATTAGTTTATGGTTTTGCCAGCAAGCAAAGTTTGAACCTTTTTGTTGGTATAATAAACAGTGCATGTGAATGTATATATGAGTTTATTTGACCCATGAGTTAATCATCTGTCCATAAAAATTTCTTAGGAAAGAAAGTTTGTTGCTTTTAGAGTTTTAGTTGTCTGAGGTGAATGATTCTCCTCTGCATGAGCATAATTGTGGAATAAAAGAACTCACTTTTACAAGGTTTGTCTGTTTGTTTATGCTTTCTGCTGAAGTTTTACAGATTAGACTTCTGAGGGCTTATGTATGTGTTGTGTATACTGTTTTTGACTGATTTGCTTTCAAAATATGTTACTTTAATTCGGTCCTTTCTGAGGTTTAGATACAGGAGAGCTCATCTTGGTCAAGTTAATTTTTTTATGTAGTGATTTAAGCCTTTGCTTTGTATGACTTGTTTTTAGAAGTTTCCACTTAATTTAGTACAATCCAGTTCAAGCGTTTCACTTCAATGAAATTTTGTCTAAGAAGATATAGTTGCTCAAGTAGTAGGGAGCACACCTTCAACCCTTCCGCTTGGGGGCTCGATTCTTATCGGCCTTAGTGCCTCCCCTTTACACCAAATTTTTTTTGTAGATAGTTAAGATTTGTTAAGCAAGTAATGAACAACTGATTATAGATTGAGGAAGTTGTTGTTTGTGTGGATGCAAGTTTTCTTTTTTTTTTTTCATGTGTATGCATAATTTTCAAGAGTGTTCAGTGGCTCTGAGTTAGCTCCAGTTTTCTGTAGTTCTGAAGTTGATCTGGGCTGATTGGTGGTTTAATGCTGTTTTCTACAAGAGTTCTAGCTAGATTGACTGACTGATGTTTTCATTTCAAGTATTTGATTGTACAACTTCAAAATTTGTTTGTTTTTGCCCACTCAAATATGAGTAGTTGCCTCTGCTCCCACGTTTGAAATTTGAATTTAAGCTCTTTTGTATGTCGTGGCTTAAACACTTCCTGTATTTGGAAATTGTACTATTGTTGGGTGTGGACTTTGGACTGTCATTCCTTACATTTCAAATTAAAGGTGGGGGTTCCACCACTGGAAGTAGTAATCCTCAAACATGTGAATAAATTTAAAACAAGAACTGATCAAGCAAGACACTGCTTTGTGAATACTTAGCTTCAGACTTGATCTCGAGACGACTGATTTTACTGCTGGCACTTTGCCAAATCTAGCGGTCCACATCGCAACGTCTGGTTGTTATAGTTGTGGGAAGGTAGTAGAGATTCACATTTAAAGATTAAGCACTCTAGACCTATTACAAAAGAAACTTAAGCACTCTTGATGCTGTGGCCTGTAGGTGGAAACACTTTCGCATTTGGTTAACTCCTGAAAATGTAGGATGTGGGAACTGTCTAGTATTTCTCTGTGTCATTCTATTGTTCTAAACAATGGTTGTGATACCAATTGCATGAAATAACTAGTGCTGTTTGCTTGTTCTATTTTGCGTTTATGCTACAGATCAAGTGAAAGATTCCTGTCCAGATGGCAGAAAATGGAGTCAATCCAGAACTTTTGCAAGAAGATTACATCAATGTAGAAGTTCAAGGTTAGTAAAATCACTATGATAGAGTCTTCATGTCGAGTTTAGGAGCATTTTTTCTGCACATTTCATGGGGTTTTCATCATCCTTTTCATTAAATTTATGGCTGTATATTGCTGCATGTGATGCCTTCCAGACGACTTAAGAGAAGTGCCTGCTGAGTTCCTGTCTGACACAGATGATGAAGAGTACACTGTGCATACTCCAGAACTGAAGGCTAGTTTGCAGAGATCTATGGGTGACATCTCGGAGGCATTTGAAAGCTCTGAAAGTGGAAGTTCTGATATCTCCACTAAAGAGTTATCTGATTCAATGTCGTCATCGGCATCATCATCAGATGCTGAATCAGGGACATACAAGTTGCCTGGTAAAAAATATCTGCGCCAACTTGTCAATGGTGATGGAGTTTTGGAGCCTAGGATTGAGTTAGAGGCCGACAAAGAGAATTTACCCTGTGGTGAAGTGGACGAGAATAATGTAGTTGAGGAACAGAAGGAGGTGCCCACGAAAGAATTGCTTGAGAAAGTGGCAAATTATGAGGTTGAATTGAATTTTACCAAGAAACAGCTGAATTCTTCACAGGAAGAAATTGCCAGGTTGAAGTATGAAAATCTGACTTTGGGTGAAGAGCTTGGCAAGACGATAGAGAAGTTCAGGTCCAGTGAGGATCTCATGAAGAAAGCAGAGCACGCGCTTAGATCAGACTTCTATTATTGTCAGCAGGAGTTCGGAAATCAGCTTGATTTGGCCAACCAAGAGTTGGCTTTGGAGAGGAAGCTGGTTTCTGAGCTGCATGATATGGTAGCTCAGAACACAAATGAGTTGTGCTCTTATGCTAGTCAAATGTACGAGGTCAAGCATGCATTGCGTGCCGCCCAAGTAGCCAAGTCAGAGTTCCAGTCACAAATTATTCAATTGTGTGAGCAAAAGAATGCCCTAGATGCAACACTAAAGGAAGCACAACTGAAAAACCAAACGTTTGAGGAGCTTTTTGAGCAGTATGAAGCTCGAGAATCAGGTTTCTTGGATGAGATAAGACAACTGAAGGTTGATCTGTCAGTGACGTCTGAACATGTTCATTCTCTGAACAGAAGCATTTATGATAGTAAACTGAAGTATGACACCCTATTGGCTGAGAGAGATGAAATGATCGCCCAGGTGCATACTGAATTGAACTATCGTGATATTAAGATAATTCTAATGCAGGACCAAATCCAACATTTAACTGAGAAAAATAGAAAGCTTGTTGCTGAGTCAGAGAGGATGCAAAAGCTAACCCAGGAACAGAAGCTGGAACTGATGGAGAAGGATAGACAGTTGGAAGATCAACGAGCCGATCTCTATGAGGGAGCTGAGGAGAAAAGGGAGGCAATAAGGCAATTGTGTTACTCACTTGAGTACTACAGAAATGAGTACCATGAATTCCGGGAGGCGCTCCTCAAATACAAGCCGGTTTTGGCCTCGTAAGGGAGCTATAATCAGAAACAAGTATTATAATTGATGCCTTTTTATTTCTTGTTCTTGTTCTGTCTTTTACCGACTTTCTAGTGCATGCTTCAGAAATGAATATATGTTTAAGACTTATTATGATTCATGGTAGAGTCAGGACTGAGGCTTATATTTGTGTTCTACAAACTACACAAATTTGTGTATTCATTTACAGTTGTGTGTTCGTGTTGCTTACGGCCTTCTCTTTTCAACTTTTAAAAATTTGTTTTGGTTCAGCTCAATGGCAAAGAAGTTATCACACCTAGATCCACTTGCATATCACTGGAAAGTTATTACTATAAAGGGTCAAAATTTATAATAATAAACAAAGGTTTCAGTTTATAATCTGCGTTGTATTTTAGACTTTTAGCCACATCGATTGGAAATCAACAAGCCAACGTACTCCCTTAGGTTTCAGGCTTTCAGTGAGTGATTTGGAATGCGCATAGCTTGGCAGTCGGTCTCTCCAATGCAAATCTTCACGTACTTCCTTATGTTTCAGACTTTCAGTGAGTGATTTGGAATGCGCTTGGCAGTCAGTGTCTCTCGAGTGTGCACTGGAGAAATCCCCAACGCTGGGATTAGGGGGAGCCAATAGGGGGGGTTTTGGTGAGGGAAAATCTGAGCCCTCCAATGTGGTACTTGATGGTGAAGTACTGGAGAAGATTTTTGCTTGGAATTGAGGGCTTATCCACCCTTCTTTCCATCCCAGTAATGGAATTCCAGTACTGGAGCTGTGGAGATTGAAAATCTTTAGTGATTGAAAATTCCAGCGTAGCGGAAGAGATATGGAAAGAAACTTTCCCTTTTCCCATTGCTTTTGTTTTAAATTAGCCCACCACACTTCCCTTTCCCTAGAAGAAATTGTAATGGAGAAAATTTTATCTCCTAATGTAGTAATTTGGCCCTGTGTGGTAGATAGATTTTTGGGGTAGCTTGTTGCTTTTTGGTTGGTTTGACCACAAAACCAGATGATAAGATCTAAATTTCGTGTTTGATAATTAGCTAATTTAGCTAGTTTTTTCACCCCATTCAGCTGCAAATCATTAAGGCACCCTTTTATAACTGGTTCATAGCAGCTGGTCAAACCAGCTAACAATGCAAATTCAGCTAGTCGAATCCAACTATCCAATCCAGCTATCAGCTCCAGTTGTCAAACAAAGCTTAAGTTTATGTCACCACACTATCTCGAATTTTAATGTATTTACACTTGGTCTTTTGTCAAAGTATACAGGTTTAGTTTACTTTATAACTATGACTATAATGCTATAAGTCACCTTCAAAATACTATTAGTTATCTTGGGAATATTATTGGTTACCATTAGTCACTCTTAATACTATTAATCAGTTCAAAGATTTGCAAATTAAGGGCATGTTTTTCTCAATTTTGTAAAACTTATTTTCAGTTTAACTCAATTAAGTTCAATCTAGCTATTAGAAGTTCAGTTTAGTTCAATTAAGTCTTTCTAAGCTGGAAAAAAAACTTGGAAAAAAAAAACAGGCCCTAACTATAACTTGGTCCTTTTTTTCCAAACTTTTTCTAATGATCTTTCACTATAGAAAAATGTCTACAAAACCTTCAAGTACTTATTTTTAGTGAAGTTATTGGAAGTCAATATTTCAATGCAGCAATGTATGGGTCAATCTCGGAAATAAGCTCTTTATTTTCTTAAACAGGGTAAGATTGCATACATTCTAACCTCTAAGCACCCCTATTGAATACGGATACGCTCGTTTGTTGTTGTTCTAAGTTACTTATGCTCCTATCCATGTGATCTATCAACATTTTCACATACCGTGGTAAACCAAACGAGTGCTAGTGTAGTAGTGTACCTAGGTAGAACTCCTTACGTACAAGCTAGAAAGCAGAAACCATTGCCAAAATCATCATCATGGTCCAAGTATGTCATTGCTACGACAGCGAAATCGTCATTGTATTGCATAAGTAATCTCCGTCACCTTTGCTGTCCCTCCTGGAGTAGGCTCTCTCTCATCAATGCCTTTGCCCGCCAAGTAACGCAAACGGGAAAAGGAAAACTGGTAGGCCCATAAATAAAAGCAATCAAACGGGCGGCAGACTGATTAAACTTAGGCCCACGTCTACTTACTACCACTCACATCTGTACATAGTCAATGCACCAGGGCCCGGTGCTCATCGGTTTGCCACTTGGCACTTTATTTGTGGCCCATTGAAATGGTATAAATCAAATTCTCTCCTGTGCTTATTTGGGTTGACTAAGCCCTTTCCTTGCTTATTCTTAAGAAACTTAAATGAAACGTTCAAATGCTGCATGAAGAACGGATGAAGTCTTTTGCTTTCTTGTGTAATAATCATAATCCTATACCACATCACCATTTTTAGGATGTTGAATTATGCGCAAGATCATTCTACGGGCCATTTTAGCATCTAATGACTTGATCACAATTTCATGATCATTCTAATGAGTTAGTGTTTTGAGCTTTAAGTTGAATTAAAATTAGCTAGAAATTTCCGATACTTTTTTCATTGATGAAGTTGCCGATAATCGTTACGTTAATTATTAAGTCAGTAATGCAACTTCCCCTCAAAAAAAAAAAAGTCAGTAATGCAACTAGAGCTTAGTTCAGTTGTATTTGATTCGGTTGTAATTTGTAAAGTCAACTAATTTGCCATCGGAATATAAGAAGTAATCTTGAAGATCAATCCTAGTATGTAATCTTGAAGAAGATCATACCTAGTATTCAACTGCATGAGCCAAGACAGTCACACTCACACAAGATCCAACTAAGATTGAGTCAAGACAGTCACACAAGATCCAACTAAGAGATTTTCCTACCAAGTCTTGAGAAATTGGCGTATTCTATGTCAAAGTTAATGATTTTTCGGATGTGAGAGGAACTAGACATAACATTTAAAAATAGTTGACCTGATAAAATTTGGAGTCTTCGTTACTAAAAAATATTTAAATCAACTCTTGTCAAAGTTTTTTTGTTACTATGAACAATTACGGCTATGTGAGAGGGAGATGATCAAATTTGAGATCTAACGTCTACAGGACTTCAATCTTCGAGTTTATAATATAAGCATAATTGATTTTGGTGAACCTCCAGTTTTTTAATTAGTTAAATTTCACTGCGGAGTTTTGTGCAAAACTTATCAACAAGATGTAGTTCTGGAAAGAGTGGAAGGGTAGGTGCATGGCTTTATGCTTCAACGGTATGTGCCCTGTTGCCCACACGTCTGTATGTTTGTACAGAACCTAATTTATAACTCTCATCATGAAGTGATCGAAGCAGTGTGAAGGTCCTGCACTTGCCGTTGATTGTTTGAGGACATGCATTCACATTTCTGAAAAATTAATTAGGCACTCAGCAGTCATTAGTCCAAGCTCTACCTAAACAATTATGTTTACGAGTTTATATATACTCGTAGACACTCTACGGAGTATATATACGTTGAAATAGTAGTTAGTACTACTGCCAATCCTGCCTCGGGGGACAAATGGATAATTCCATTAAAAAAAATTACTACTATCAATCAGTACTTCAGCAGGGACTCCCGTCTAGAGACAATTCCATTAATCAGGCACTCAGCAGTCAGTCAGTAAGCAGTAAGCCGGTAAGGGCTTGTTCTCATCGTAAGTGTTGAGTTCTATTTTTCGCAGTTCAGCTCGAAATTTGTTAAAATAAGATTCCGATAATCATTCTTACTTATCAGTATATCATTTTAAATGTCTTACCATATATTTTCATAAACGTATAATATTGATAGGGTTTTGATAAGTAATTGAGTGCCAAATTAATTAAACAAAACATTCAATTTTTTCAGTTCAATTCATTAAAGTTTAGCTCTAAAGAACAAGTCTTATATAGTACTTCAAGCACTAAATAAATGAAAATAAAAGTGGTAATTAGTTGACGAAGGGTGTATTGTACATAGTGTGTGGGATATAATGTGGAACATGAAATTAATTGTGTATCAATTCAAGTAAACACTAGGTATATATGTAGCCTTCTCCAATAACTCACCTGGTAACTATTGGTCAAATCTACTACTCTATAAACCGATAAGCAACTAAATGTTCATGCTTTCTCCCAAACAAGCCAAGATAATTGGTCAAATCTACTACTTACAAACCGATATATCAATGTAGGGTTGGTTGGGGTGGTAAGCAGCTCCATACCGCTTAACCGAGGTCTCATTCACCACAATCAGGTGTGCGACCCAAATCGGATTTGTACGTAGTCGGAGCGAAGCACAGTTAAAACAAACGGTAACCAAAAATAAAACAAGCCAAGATATACTTCTTTTCTTTATCAAATGAGAGTTAGACTAAGTTCACAACTTAAAAGGTTGTCTTTAACATTATATAATCCCAAATGGTTGACTTATATAATCACATATTAATACTGTGATTAGTAGTACTACCCCCAATCTCTACGGACACCCACAGACACGTCACTCACCCCACCACTTTTCAAGCCTTAAACTTCAACGCGGTCCCAACTCAACTCTCCCTCGCTTTCTATTTTTCCATTTTACTTTTTCTAACCAAATAAATAACTCCTCTGTTTTAGTGTCCTTTCTCTTTACTGTTTCTTCTTTCTTTCTTTCACAAAGCCGCCAACTTTAATTTCAACGCTCTTCCACTCCTCTATCTCTCCTCTCTTATCTAGTTCCTCTATGTGAAATGAAGCGAGGACAGAGAAGGGACTTCCTCGTACGGCTTAAACAAACAATACCCATGTGTTCAAATTTGTACTAGTGCATGAAAACCTGCTCAAAAAAGTCTTCTTGTAGGAAGAAAAAAAACAGAGGATGATCATCATATTTGAATTTCTAGAAGCTTATATTAAAAGGGTAGTTTTATATTATTCTAGCTTGACTCTTTAAGCTTGTAGTTTAAGCCAAGAAACTACTACAAGGGTACCAAACAATTTCCTGGTAAGTCTTATATCTACTATTTGCATGCTTATTACATTTATTTTCTCTGTTTTTTTAAATTTTAGCACATTTTGACACCCAACTGCAAAAAAAGAAGAGAGTTAGAAACAAAAGAATGACACACATTAAATCTTCCATTATCCTCAGTTTTTGTTTTGTCTACTGGAAGAAAGATATTTGAAGTAAGACTGTTTCAGAATTTTTATTTTGTTTTTTTATTGGTTGAAAATGTCATCTTTTTAGTTGTTTAGTTTAATGCTACCACTACCTTGATATGAGCTTTTTTGTTATTTCTTTATGAGTCTTGAGCTTGACTAGTGTTTTCTGCATTGTTAGCAGTGCATTTTTTATGTTTTTTTTTTAGTATTATAGTACAAGGAAAATTTAGTCATGATTGTTTTTCAGTTGTTTGTTTGTTTGTTTTGTTTCTAGAATTGTAGGTGAGAGTGAACATTTGTATAAATCATGATATCCATTCTTAATTATTAGTATATCTGGAAATGTTTTGAAATATTTTCGTAAAAACAATTAAACCAAAGTTCAGTTTTTCCAATGCAGTTTAGTTATGTTTAGCTCTAAAGAATGGGTTAGCACTTAGCAATCATGCAATGGGAAAATAGCTGCTTGCTTGCAATGATGAACAGCAAGAAATATCAATATTGTTGGTTTTTGTTTGTTTACATTTGGTGGGGTTGTATACTTGTATATACCTATTGAGTTGGCTAGCTAGTTATTCGAAGTTAAAGAAGAGAAAAGATGGGCACTGAAATTGAAAATCAAGGTTAGTTTAAGGGCACTTTCACTTTTGCTTTGTAAAAAGGCTGTAAGGTTTCTGACTGAGTGGTCTGGAGTTTAATCAAAATGGCAGCTTTAATTCAAATTTGGCACTACTGTCCCATCTTCCTTCAAGGTTACATTTTCATTCTAGATTTGGGTCTGCTTTATTGCAGTGAGTGTGTCTGGTATGTCATGTTTACATAAAGTCATAAACCATAATTATCCAAACATACAAGTGGTTTTGATCAGTGGTTTTTATCTGAGTTTCTGTTAGATTAAGGTTTTAGTTAAGCTTTTCTTGAGTGAATCATTAAGTTCATTGGAATTTGGAAACAACACCCATGTAATTGTTGGGCTGTAACTAAACATAACTGATCATTCTACTGTTGGTATTGCTGGTCATCATGGTGAATTTCCATTACCTAGATAATTTTAACTTGTGCATGTCATTCAGTCACTGTTTTGGCATCATTTTCCCCACTTGTTGATGCATTTGAAGAAATTTACCAATGAGAAAGTTGCACCAAAACCTACAAAGATATTGGCATTTGTGAAAGGTAGCATTTTTATTTGACTGTAGGTTACTGTTACCTATCTTCTTGAGAAATAACTTCTCATAAATCAGCCTCTTTTTCATGTTTTGCATGAATCTGCTTCCTTTTTTGCTGGTTTGTGATGCAGAAGTATAGCAGCATAGTTTTGCATGTTCATTAGTCCGAGTAAACAAAGTATTTGATTGTTTAATGAGAGAGCTAGAAAACACTGCACAGTTTAAAAAATATGTTTCCAGAATGATTGCCTGCTGTAGTGGGTATGGAGTTTATATATGGCCATTTTTATTATGCCTCTGTCTCAATGTTTGACATGAAGTATCATAGCATTGTTGCGGTGCTCATACCTGAAGTTCCGATTTTGATCAGTCAGAGGAGGTTACTAAAGTGTTCTTTATGTTGCTGCTGTCAGGTATATCTGCAGGAAGATGACTAACCTAAAGCGTAACAAAGTTCGACTAGTTAAATGCCCAAAATGCGCAAAGATCCTTCCAGAACCAGAACAAGTTCCTCTTTATACTTGCGGGGGTTGCGGTACTATTCTACAAGGTAAGGGCATCATCTCAAGTTCTAGAACTAAGTTAATGTATGCCGGGATTCAAATGGGAGCTACTTTTGGGCAGCTCCTTGTTCTGTTTTTGAAATGTGCTTTTTGTTCAGATTTTGGACAGAGGGCTCTCATTTGGTCATAATGCTTTGTTGTTTCCTTTATCTAATGATCAATTATCTAAAACACTAGTGTAACTTTGAGGTAGTTGCTTCAAATCTAAGATCTGATTCATCATGACGATCTTGAGAACTTCAATTGCAAGCTTGATATATATGACTAAGCTGTAAGTTGAGTTGATGCTGGCATGCTTTTGTTTTGTGCTCCTTGTGCTTATTTCAAATAAATTTTGGTCTTTGCAGCTAAATACTATAGGAGCAACAATGACGATGTGAAAGAACAGGATGAAGTTCACAGTAATGGTGTCACTCATACTTCTGATGTTGGAGAATTTAGCGGTTCAAGTCAAAGGTCAAGTTCTGCTGGACAACAGTCACCAGATCTAAATGAAGAGAGTGATCAGAAGGCAACCGAGAATCACGCGTCTAAAAAAGAAGCAAGAGATTTTCATGACCGTCCATTATCGAGTGAGACTAGTTTCCATGAAGGCAAAGAAAATGGAGAAATAGACAATCAGACAGATCACTTTGGATTAAGCAACCACAACCAGGAGCAGGTCAGCGCTGCAATTCGTTCAAGAGACCATTCTTCTTCCATTGAACGGCAAGCTGCAAAAGAAAGCAAAGATCCAGAGAAATTTAACTTGACAAATGAAGTAGAGGATGCCAATAGACAAGAGAAACAATATGATGGTGTTCTTGGGGAAAACGATGACTTTCAAGCCCTTCAGAAGAAGGAACAATTACAGAATGCTCCAAACAGTATTGCCACAGAAGATGAAAAGCCAGAGCTACTAATTGGTATGGGTAGGGGGAAACCAGATCTTGAAAATGATCAATATGAACAATCTGAAGATGTTGCTCTTGCCAACCATGACGGGCTTGAATATCTAACATCTCCCAGCGGAAGTTCTACAGTGGATGACACTCTACCCATTCAGAACAACGAACGAATGGCATTGCCTCTTGACAATGGATCAGGCTACAATGTGTCAGATCACATGGTAGTCGAAATCAAACTGGAGCATCTTCAAGATAATCGCTCTCAGGAAGGTATTGACCCAAAATTAGACAAGGTCAATGGGCACGAAATAGGTAACTATGTGGAGCGCATTGCAGAGTTAAAACTAAGTGAAGTTCCAAAGTCAAGTGAAATCACTCAGGTTTCAACAAGAAGTGAAAATGACTTTGGGATCTGTGAAAGCCCCGGTGTCACTGCTCTCCCAAGTTCCAAAGATCTTGGAAGTGCCAAAAAAATGTGTTCCGCAGAAGCTTTATCGCCAAAGATTGAGAACTTCAGTGATTCTTCCAATTATGGGTCTGAACTATTGAGATCCAAAATTAGCCCACAAAATCTGGACCCCTTAGAAAGAGTTAGAGAGTTGCTTGCTTATGATGGAAGTGTCTCATCCTTCGACGGAAATGATGATCAAGTTCTGCAACAGGAGAATCTTGTTGAGAAAAATTTTCGCGGAACCAGAAAAGTCGCAAGTTACGCGGGGGAATCCGAAGAAAGCACTCAGTGGAACAATGTACCCCCAGGCAGAAACACGTATAGCAGTTCAGCATTCCAGAACCAAGCCAAAAGCTCTTCAATGAAGGTAAATGATACAATCAAAAGGAGCATCTTAGAGGAAGAAGAATCACTGGAACAAAATAGATATCCAATAAGAAACAGGATGAACCAGCCTAGGTTTCCTTTCTATCGGAGTTCAGAAGTAGTGTATGAAACTGGCAGTTCATCTAGTTACATCCATGATGAGCTTCCAAGTTCTCAAATGCGTCATCAACCTTACAGATACGAGGAGGCAGACCCATGTGTCAGAAAACCATACCATCATATTGAAAGTATGAACAGCAGAAGAGCTTCTCAATCTTCCTGGAGAGAAAATGATTTTCATCCAATGTCATACAGCTATGAAACATCAGGAGAAATTTATAACAGATCACGATATCCTGATCATGTTGACAGAAGAAGGCGGGCAGAAAGTTGGTCCCAAAGCAGTAGTCTCTCCAGGATACCATATTCAGGGGAAGTGTACCATGGGAGGTACCAAAATCATAATCCTAGCATGCACCATCACCATCCTAATCATCTAAGGTGGTCTACCCAACTCCCCCCTCCAAAAGTCTGTTGCCGTCAAGGCCTATGCATGGCTCCACATAGGGAGATTAGCTGGGGGCCATATGACTCCTGTCCAGTAAGTCCACGCCAATATATGGAGCTCGATTCCTATCCTTGGATTCAGGATACAGTTTCTCAGTCTGATGATCAGAGGCATAAAGATCAGATCATGAGGAGATTGTACGTGAGAGGAAAACGGCAAATTGCAAAAAGACATTTTCAGCCTCTGGCTGGTGGTGCTCCTTTTGTCACTTGTTATTTCTGCTTCAGTATTTTGCACCTCCCTGAAGACTTTCTCTTGTCCAGGAAAAGGAGAACACGCCGGTTGAAATGTGGTGCTTGCTTAAGAATTCTCGAATTCTCCCTTGAAAATGAATGTTCTTTGGCTCCTTCTGCGCCAAATGCTAATGAAAGTTCTGCATCTGATGCTGACAGAAATGCTAACCACCCTCGTCGAAGCAACGTAGGTTCTGATGCTCTATTCAGACACGCAGATGGAAAAAAGTTGCTTTCACGTGATTCTTTTGGAGATTTGAACTCGGAGAAGAGGAAGTCAATGTCTAGAAATAATGTAGGTACGGAGAGAAAAGAGATATCGGAAAATGAAGCAGGTCCTTCTGCTCAGGGAAGGCAGACGAAGATAACCTGGAAACTGCCTGCTAGGAGCAAGTCTCCACTTCATCGTCTCATGGGTTACTCATCACCCCGTGAGTTGCTAAGTGGACATGATGGCAAAGACTCACAGTAATCATACATTGTAGTCTTGTGAATTTAGATGATTACAGCAATGAGCAGGCAAGTTTTCAGCATATCTGAGGGTGGCGAAGTTTGACTTCATCTGACTGTAGAGTAGGACACTGGACAACAGACCCGGAAATGGCCAACAGAAACCTCAGATTCACACATTTGAGGATTCATATACAGTATATTTGAAATCAATTTTATTCAGTTCAATTAGTTTCATTGACATGTATATGGGTAGAGCTGTGTTATAACATACTGTATTCTTTTGTGTATCGTGTATAGAAGTCCATAAGTATGTAGTCTTTAAAAGCTCTTTCTTTGATCGTTTGTATACAAGCCATCTCAATTACTTCGTGTTTTAGTCATTTGTCTCCACATAAGCGGTAACTGTGTTTGTTTCTGGTCTTGCATCACCTGCTCGCCTAAACGTGTAGTTCTCTCCTTTTCTTCTTAAAAAAAAAAATCAGCCACATAGTTGCAAGGCCACCAACATTGTCAGATATGAATGAAAAGACGTTCCCAAATCAAGGTAATCTTCACTAAATTGCAACAGTCTGACACACAGCTCATAGGTATACACGACTGTATTTACATTAGTTTACTTCTCTTCCAGATGTAAACAGGAAGTTTCTGCAAATATTTGATTTATCTGTCTGAGATTTTAAGCAACCCCATCTATCTACAGTTCAAACTGGGAGGGGAAAAAAGGAAGAAAAGAAACCAAGCACCTATACTATACAGACTGCTTGGGTTTTTCGGACTTCAGTAACATCTTCTACAATCTACATAATACATGCTGACATGCACATGAGTGCTACTATTGGAATCTTCCTCTTCGATTCGAGACAATGGTGATTCTTTCATCTTGCAACATGTTAACATTGGGAGCCAACAGACGAGTGTAGCGATCAAAGTACAGAATCTGCTTCAGCAAAAGAGCAAATTCTCGAGGGAATTTCAATCCATAAGACTCACTGACCCGTACCTACGGAACAGATTAAAAAACATTCGATTACTTGGTTACAGTTTCTCAAGCCTGTTCACATCCATATAAAAATTGACTGTGGCCAGCTATGACATGAAAATTATCAAACATATAGAGTCAATGATAAGAATTCTGTAAAAGATGAACAGAACAATGAAAAGAAGGAATCTGATTTCTGATCAAAAGGAAAACATTATCAGCAGAGATCCACACAGTTATACAAAACACCAATAGCGACTTTCAGTATCAAACTAAGCTCCTCATCCTCCACAGTTCACACCACATCAGAGAAATAGACAACCCCTCTAGCAGGGAGGATGCAACTATGCAAGTGCTTATGAACTTTCACACCTGGACCAACTAGACCAATTGTGAAGCTACCCAAGCCTCCTATGCTTGATTTGAAAAGGCGAAAACAAGTCAAATTATTTGAGTTACATTATTGAAGTACATCAGATTCTTACCAAAAGAGTCTAGACAGACAACACAATTAACATCTCCATTGATAAGCAAGAGAACTTACTAGGTCAAGAAATAATGCATTCATTTGTCGTTCATCAAATGCAACGTTAGCAGCAACTGCAGTTGAATTTGCATTAGGCCCTCGTGCAGTGGCTACAACAATCTCTGTATCTAATTCCTGTTTGAATTATCAGAAACAGAAACATTTTAAATATGACAGTGTCGAATATCCTGTAATTATTATTATTTTTATATAATTTTTCTGCTTGATAAAGAAATGAATTTCAAATTCTGCACAAGCTCAACACAAGTATTGAAAAATTATAGCCAGGTGAAATGGTACAAAGCACCACCCCGACACCCCAACCCCTCAAAACCAACAAAAAGGTGATTGAAAAAGGGATAAAAGGAAACCATTTAAGGAAAGGGGCTTAAAATTAGCTGCAGCTATTAGATTGCAAAATTGCATGCAATCAGGAAACTCTCCTCACTGCTAGGAGAGTTTACATGATTACAGAAAATTTTATCAATTCAAAAGACTAATTTGACAGAAAATTTACATGATTACAGCAAGAATCACAATGCTCACAGGAGCTTTAACAACAAATAGGAGGCTAGTACAGTCTCAATTGCTAAAGTGCACAATTTGCAGAAGTAGCACAAATCAACTAAATGCCCTAAAGGTAAATGATCATCAACAGTATCTCGTATAATTTTAAGATTATTCCCAGACAAATACCCAAGACAAGCTGAAAATTATGCTTTCTTTGCCCAAACAATTTCCTCCATCATTCATCAAGAAATATTAGGAATAGAATATCCTACCTGTATGGAGGAAAATATCTTCTCCAGATCTCTAGCAAAGGCCAGAGCATCCACATTCTGGTTTGTGGCACCCATTTGGATTAATGAAGATGCCATTGATTCATACTCTTGTGTAGCAATAGATTGAAGAAACACTTCCATGGCAGCCCAAGTTTTTGGAGATATACGTCCAACAATACCTGATGTAGATGGAAGCATTAAGAGAAAAGAAAGACTCCATATTGCATCACTGAATTTCTCTGGTTTACTTATAGCTAAGAAGACAATATAGCAAACACAATGTATCAAAGAAGAAAACATAATTTCTTATAGCCTTTGAACATGGACTCTGGCAATTTCTAAGCACGTTCATGAACAACCATACTTATGATGATAACTAAATGAACGAGCTGCTGACTGTTCTTGCCGCCAAAAAGATGTAATCGAGAATTGTAACATATGAACCCACTTCGCAGTAAAAGCATGTTAATGTCAAAAGTCATTAAAGTAAAAGCAGTTTATAATAAACCCAAAAAATCATACCAAAATCAAGAAACCCAATCCGGCCATCACGTAATAGCCACAAATTGCCAGCATGAACATCTGCATGAAAAGATTCACTTGCAAGCAAACTGCCAAACCTGCAAACATATTCTATAATGTTCAATCCTGAGATAACATTATCTTGTAATTCAGAAAAGCTTAACTAGATGTTATAGTTTGAACTCTCACCAGACATTAAGGGCGGTTATAAGACTTGTTTCTGGATTAGGAACAAGTGACCTTATGGAGTCAAGGTCAGTAAGAGGAACACCATAAAGCCTTTCCATTGTCAAAACTCGCTTGGTGCTACAATGATAATACACTTTTGGCGCTGTAGCTTGCCTAGTGAGGCCCATGGCCTCAAGGTATCTCCTGAAGGCCTCAATATTTGTAGCCTCCTTAGTGAAGTCTACTTCTTCAAGCATCGATTCTTTTATATCTTTAATAATACCAACCTAAACACGGAAATAACACAAGAATTCTTCAGAAATGAGAAATTTACATAAAGGCCAACACAAGGAAAAGGCAGCAGCAAAAGTAAATATTCATGTGCATGGTTATAAGATATTCAAAGACATAGATACATATAGCAAAATGGCTATGAAAACCTTCCAACTTCTTATTTTTGGTGAAGTTGTTGGAAGTCAATACTTCAATGGAGCAATTGGTCAATCTCGGAAACGACCTCTCTGTTTTCTTAAACAGGTGTAAGGTTGCGCACATCCTAACCCCGAGTAACCCCATTGACTGGGGATTTACACTCGATTGTTGTTGTTGTTGATACATACGTAATCACAATTCGAAAGATTGACTTCTTTCTGTACTAAATAA